>JAGDQP010056305.1:0-12965 GCA_022664845.1 Lepisma saccharinum
AAAAAAAACACATAGAAAGAAATACCTAGATTCTAATAAGCTCACAAAGTAAGGAAGCCAGGGATAAACCTATCTTGCCCCTTTCTTTCTGGACCGTGCGAATAACATGAAATGAAGGAAAAGACAATTGAATGTTCTCAAACGCAATGCTTTCTCTTCCCAACTACGATAATACGAAATGTGTAGTATGTTTGGTGCTTCGTGGGAACTGTTCTGCGACATATTTTACGGTGCTGTAGTCCGTTACGCATAAAAAGGAGAGGCTTCCACTACTACATATTCTATAATAATAACAATATATACATTCCATACGTGTGTAGATACAAACTGTGGTTTCTATACGTTGCAATACAACATTAAGGTATTCTAATTGTTTCCATTAACTCCTGAAGCCATTAATCTGAAAGAACCAAGAAGTTCAAGCATATTGGTTTTATGCATTCCCACATATAATTTGCTCTCGGAGCTATAAGTTAAAATATAACTAATTACCCATTAAAACTCCCTTCTTAAACGCTAAAAGAATTTATAAGAATGTTTCATTCACTTCCGCTTTTTTGTAATTTGTTTCTTTTATAGCTTTAAACTTAAGTTTGTTTCATAATATTGAATATTACATTGGAAAATTTTAACATTGATGGAATTTCATTCCGTCGTTCTATTTTATTCTTTTTACACAATTACGAAAAGTTATTTTCCTTCCCTACCATGGTCGTTAGTGTACATGGTAATATATTCAAATTCTTTTTGAAGTTTCCGTAGTTAAATCTTTTTTAATGCAACATTTCCAATAAAAAACAAGCATTTTTATTCCTGTTATTTAAAACATAACCAATTTAAATGAATATTAATTCTGGTTGATAAAAAATTAAGCTGTGATGATTTAATTGTTTCAATCATCATTCTTATTTAAAAAAAATATTTCGCTGTAAATGAACAAATTCTGTAAAGATTTTACGATTAATTCAATTTTATAACCATTTTCGTGGCCAGGGGCAGGGAATATTTGACTGATTTTAATCATAATTCTTGGTCAGAATTGTATTTTATTTTTGAAAAAAATTAACAGGTAGATACTGTTAGCCATAACAATGAGATACTTTAAGATTTAGTCGTGAATACACAATTTTAGACAATAGGACTTTCTTCTTTTCAGAAGAATATGATAGTCTGTGCATATTGTTGACGATACTAATGGTCACAAATATATCTATATACTCCAGATTGGTTATGGAAAATAAATTTACGTCTTGGAGAAGGTATACACCATATTTTGTAATAGGTGTATGGAATATGAGATTGTATCATGTATAAAGAAATATTGCTGTGTTACATTATAATTACTATGATAAACAATGACTATAACCCTATGAATACAATGTGCTTGAGTGATGTTTTGGAGTATTGCAATGTTTTGAGAAATACTGAATAAAGATTCAGTTCAGTTGAAACGATTTCGATGTGTAGTTCTGACTATTATTTATAATATTAGATTTGTGGGTAGGATTTAGCTACCACTCAGAACTATATGAAATCTCAGTCACCATCGATTCATTTAAGATGCGTCGAATTATGAAACTAATTATTTATCTATTATACACATATAAACAACAATAATAGATTATCTGTCAAACTATAATGAATACTAATAAGTTTACTACTACTATTACTACTACCACTGATACTACTACTACTATTACTACTAATTATTATTATTATTATTTTGAAAATATTTATGGAAGTGTCTTTGCCGTTGAAAATAAAGCATTAAATTACAAAAAAAATTGTGAATTTCATTTAACATAATCTTGCTTTACTTAAATTTCTGATCTCGTTCAGCTCTTGGATTAAATCAGCCACAAGTCCGATATAATACCCATCAGAGAACACAATATTCGGAAAATGTAACTCAATTGGAAAGAATTCAATCAGAGTTTCTAATTTACGTAGTTAAAAGAAGTCTAGTCGGTATAGTTATTTTTTGTCTTGCGGTCTATGGCTAAATAGCAACAATGAAGCTAGAAGCTAGCTTTCCAGTTTAGAGATTTTAAAACATATAAATAAATGTTAGATTATGTCAATTTTGTACACTTATGTAGCGACTATCTGCCAGGAATATGAACTAGAATTCATAAGTATATATAATCATTAGTATATCTACTAATGTGTATAAAGTTCTATGTATGAATTATGACTAATGAGCTAAGATACATATAATCTGATTTAAACGTAATAAAAACAACGAGAATATACACGTCGCACCCTAGAAAATGCTTTGTGTAATTCTCTTTGCGAATAATAATGCGTGTTTTAATATGCAAAAGTAACATAATTCACTTTCCAATGACTTATTGTGAATACAAACTCCTTTTATTTGTTCTGTATACATACATCGGATAGACTTAACACCATTACATATAGTTGTAAAGCATACATACGTGGATTCAAATAAATGTTGCTGTGTAAACGCATGTCTTTATAATATTACAAGAACCGAACGCACATTTCTGTCATGTAAATATCTATGATATAAAGTTTTAAATTCAACATTTTTCCTTACGTCAATCCGTTTAACGCATTTCAATCATACAATGTGATGACATCTGTCAACAAAACAAACATTGCGTGTCCACGTGTTTCCACGCTCGATGGCGAGACATGGTCGTGTGTATCATGGATTCAGATAAAAAAGAAACACATGTTAACTCTGTTGATTACATAACATTATCAACAACATCTCTTTTTCTTACTCAAGTGTTCATTAGCATTCGTGTTGGTAAGTGATATACATTTCTTGGTATAGGTGTTAGACAAACACACACGTCAGGAACGAGGACGAAAAAACTTAACGTAAAATTTGAGTTCTATTTTCAGAACGAATCACTTCCTGCAACGTTTAAAAGAAATTTCTTAAATATATTATACTTGTTTTCGTGATATCTAATCGCATGTCTACAGATTACAAATGCATCGTAAATATTCTACATAAAGACAATGTTTATATAACATTATTTTTTTTTTGAAAAAACAATGTTTTGTTGTATTGAAGTATTCTTCATTCCAGTCAACCAGTCGTTTCGTTTTTTTATATTGATTCTCAATTGAAAAATAAAGATATGAAGTAATTATATGATATTGGGTTAAAAGTGAACATCAGAAGCAGAGAATACAAAGCTTATTTTGAAACGGTAGAAGAAGCTCTGTGTAGAGTTCCTTCGTGTCAACCGTGATCTGAAAGAACATACAAATTCTCTTTCGTAATTTTCGTCTGTACCCAACGGTGATGATAATGAACCTTTGCCTTCTACTACCCGGAACTAGGTCTGACCCAAAGGTCCCTGGACAAGGTGAACTGATTGTGGTTTATCATTACCTTCCATCTAATGAGGATGACGTTCTGAGGATGGGATATAGTTTAAACTGTATTCTGAACCATGTACTTTCAAAGTGTTTCCACTGGTAATTGAATCCAGGATTCCTTGATTTCAAATGCATGCATTTTAGCATATTTGGTAAGAGTCAAGATTAAACAGATTTTATGCACAATAATAATAATAATTATTATTAGAACAAATTGTGATCGAGATTTAGCGTATGGATGGTCTTGTACCTAACCGTTGTTTTAATGTAATAAAGAAAGCACGAAATAATTTAAAGTTGAAAACGAACAAAAGATATATACAAATTAATAATACGTGATACAAATACAAGGATAATACATGAAACATTATACCAATATGAGTTACAATTCTTCCATTGTTCCCTTAGTAGAAACTTTGATAGTAACTAGATGTGTTTCTTCTAATCAGCTTTGGACTTAGTAGTTGTTTGGTAACGCAATCCCTGCTTTTGGTGCTTACACTGATCATACAGCAGATTAAGTAATAGACTAATGTTGATGAATGTTGCTACTTAGAATAGTATTGTCAGAACATACTGATAAACCCAGGTCAGTTCAGTTTTCTTTGTGTGCATCTTCTAATTTTGTTACAAATATTGTAAAGACGATTGAAACTGAATTTCAGACAGCTATGTTACTAAATGTTTACTGTAGTGGTTTCATATTCTATTGAAGAAACTGAATGTTAAGGAATTTTGGTCGTCTTATGAAAGCGAAATAGTGACGTTGAAGGGAAAACAGTTAGGAGAAGTAACAACTCAGGTCACAAGACAATCAAGTTGTATATCGTACTCTCCCCTCTTAATCTGCATAATGTAGTTCCCACATAATTCCTTTGGATAAGTCGATGTTCTGAGCACATGTACTGTAATTATATTTGTGTGTACAACAATTCTCATCTCTGGAAACAATGCTTTTATAGTTCACTTCCTGTTCAGTCGTCAAGAGAGCTTTGGGAGATTTCTTGAAACGTTTCTTGCTGAAGGAAGCACCATTCACTAGCTTCATCCGGAGCACTCATGGCTCCCACTTTCTTCTCCTGCCACAGGAAGACACATCGAGATAAAATATTATGAAGAAGAACGTTATGATATGTTGTGCGATATATAAACAAGGAATATATTGTCAAATGACGGATGTGCTTTGTTTAACAATTAACACTGCTTCCTGTAAATACTTCTAGACTTTAAACTATTATTTCAAGAGGTTGAAATACTCTCTTAACGGTGAACTTAAAAATTAAAATTTACAAGTAAGGATAATTAACATTAAAAAGTTCCAGATGTGTCGTACGACAACAAAAATGATCTTTATATCGACATTTTCTGGTATTAATTTGCAATATCGAAATATCGTTTCAGAAACAGTCTAATATAGATAAGGAAGGATATTTTGATATAATCAATGTTTGATTTTCAACGAATTTCAATATCAACGATATTTCGTATCCAACTAATCTTCGATATGATCTATATTCAGTTGTTCTCACTGATTTTTCGATATAAAGAACATGCAATATTCGATCGTTCTTCGAATCGTCACGGTGACCAATGTTCGAAATTGTTTGGAAATTGCATTGTTGGTAAGTATGCAAGCAGCTCAGCTAGATTGTTGGGTTGAGGAAGTTTGTGCGTGTATATATATATATGATAGTAACTAGATGTATATATATATATATATACATGTGTGTGTGTGTGTGTGTGTGTATGAGAGAGACAGAGAGAGAGAGAGAGAGAGAGAGCACCAAGTCAATGTGCTTTTTTGTTATGTAGGAAGGCCGATAGCACAATCCTCAACAAGAACTATCTGATACCATCTAAGCAAAGTGCCTTCCTTTTCATGATCATATGTTGTAACGCACGTACATGATTTTAACTCGAACAGAAGAAGATCAAGAGAAAAGACTATAAAGAAACAGCACCAACCGCCAGCTCACGTATCATGTCAAGGTGAGAGAACGCCTCCCTCCCTTCCATTTTTTTCAAGCAATTAAAGTCTTGTAGTGGAGCAACGTCGCATGTAGTAAACTCCAACTAGAACTAGAAAAGAACTGCATTTTGAGGCCAAGTGTAGCGATGGCAAACCAAATTGCTTGAAACATGTCGACAAAAAAATAAATGTATTTCACAAGAGCCATTCAAGTCTCTTCGTATTGAAATGTATTGAAAATATTTTTTCTTTCCCTTTCTTATTCCTCTCTTCATCTTTCAGACAAACCAATTTAGAGACAACAGGCATCTTATAAACTATAGGAAAAAAATAAGAAGAGAACAGGTCTTCAGTAACTATAAAACTTATCAAGTGTGTGTCTTTCTTCATGTTCAAATTTAAGTGGGAGAAAAAGAAATAGAGGGTCAAATGCATGTTTAAATTATAATGACACACTATTTTTTCCTTAAGTGATTCCTGCAAAACCTCTTTAAGAGGTTTCCTCATTGTCCAAAAAACAGTTTCATTCTGTAGTTTACTCAATGCGTGAAAAGAAATTAGGTCAATTTGTGAATATTCGATAAATTGAACGAGTTTGCATCCAAAAGTTAGTGTGGGTATGTATAAGCCCAAACATCACTGGGAGTCTCTGGTTTTGAGTATGTTTCTATTGTCTTCTAGGATGTACAGGGTGATTTAAAGAATGTTAGCACTTATATGGATAATTTGTACATGTATATATATTCTTTTGGATGATGGTCAGCACATCTTCAGACCTCACACCGTACGATTTCCGGGTGTGAGGGATAGTGAAAGAAAGCTTTTATGCTACAACGGCATGTAATACTCAAAATCACCCACAAAGAATTACAAATGCGGTTGCAAGAATTCTTAACGAAATACCATGGCCACTGCATGAACTGACAGAACATCAGAAACAGCATAAGGTATTAACCTCTTGTTTTCTGAATGAGGTCCCACTCGATCATATTGTGACGTGTATTGTGAAGTGACGTCATAAGTAGCTGTATGATAATCGCAAGCAAAGTGGACATTGGTTGGACGTTGGTGAAACCGTCAAACATTATCTAAAACCAATGTTTACGCCATGAAAGGTTTTGTTGTTACTGTAATGAGCAGCACAGCGTATTGTCTATTACAAGTTCTTTGCTCTTGGTGGAACCATTACAGATGTAACGTACTGTGCAGAAATTGATGAAATGCACCGAAGTTATGTAAAAAAAACCAGCTGTCGTTCGTCAATACGAAGGATCCTCTGTTCCTATCAAACAACGCTTAACCTTACGTGGCAAAAGTTACGAAACATAAAAACTGAGTGACGTGAGGTATGAAGTACGTCCGCAGCCTCCATATTTCCCGGACTTAGCGCCAACAAACTACAATAAGTTTATACAGCTAAGTCACTTCCTGAAAGACAGGGTGTTTACAAACAAGGATAGAGTGCAGAAAGTGCCTTCCAACATTACCTTACGGGAGCTACGTGTCTTTAATGATGGGATTGAGAGCCTTGTGAACTTTGACAAAGATGTGTCGCTGCAGATGGAGACTATTTTGAATGAAGCGTGTATGTACACCTTTCCACAATTCAGTATTAATGTGTGAGGTATGAAAACAGCCATTTATTTCGGAACAACCTGGTACTGTTTAAATATAAATTTTCACTTAAAACCTCCATTCACCATAATACAAACATTGGATGAGACAAATAAACAGACATTTTCCCTATACACACGAAGAAGTTTCCTATCTTATAACACAGACTATATAAAAACAACTTATTCTGAAAGCCTTGAAAATTATTTATCCAATGAAAGATTTAAATAACATTACAGTAGTAACTTAGATAATATACTTGTATATCGTATGAATTCATTTTCATAATTGTATAAGCTTACAATTCTTATATGAAATAGTTAATACATCAGCTTTAGTTTATCTCATTATTATCCTCTATTGAACCTAAGGTTTGATAAATTATCTGCTTTTTCGGATGAAGTAGGTCTTAGAATTAAATGGGAGAACGATATTCTTTATCATCTCTTGAAATACACGTATTGACGATAACGTTTGGTCTAAGGGTTTCCACTTTTCTTGAATCCGTAAATGTTCTCAGTTGACAACCTTTGCATACTGAAGGTTATTTATTTAAGTTACACTTTATGGGCTAAATAGCGAATTAAAGAGACTGACAGAAGATATAAAGAAATGGCTAGATACCACCAAACAACCATAGGACTGAGCACAGCAAGAAGAAAGATTGAGGTTGAGGAAGCAGGGTTGGAGTTGAAGCAGCAGCAATGGTTCTAACCTATTACAAGTCTGAAGACTGAAGGACCCGGAAAAGGATATGGAAACTACCAGGACGTAATCAAAATACCATCCTGAGATACAGCTGCTGAAATAAATGAAAACTTGAGAAGATCTGTGAGAATGTCCAACAGCACGTTCAAACCAAAATGCCAATTGAGTACTGAATCGAAGTCCAAGGCATTAATCACGCGAGTTCGTTGCTCACTCAATATAGGAAGACTAGATTCTCTACAAGGAAGATGACTAATTGACTGGATAATGGAAGTTAAAATTTCCCAACTTTTGGTGACTACAATGGGGGTTAAGATTAATTTTGGTGAGGCATAATTTCCTACATTCCATTTAACACCATACATGTTTTCTAGTTCTGACATGCAATGCAAATCTAACAGCACTTATTACAAGTTGAGATAATATATCTGCTTGTGATTTACTTTTCCACTGCATTCTATTTTGCAAACTATCTTCATACTTATCTTGTGACCTGTTCCCCTGTTCCCATGCTAGTTGAAAGAACTTCTTTCTCCAATCGCAATTCCTTTCTTCTCTGTAACCTTAATTAACTTGGGATGGGAATTATCACTATGCAATCACATAATGCAGTACTTTACTTTATGAATTCATCGCGCAATACAGTGTTTGACTAGGAGTTTCATCTTCAAAGGGAGCAAGCATATTTGTTTGTTAAGTTTCTTTAAATAATTTCCTTGTAATTAAATTAATAAGCAGACGTTAATTTGTGTACTTGTCAGAGAACTCACTGGACATGTCATATTTTAGTTACACTTCCAAATTACATGAACATAAAATTGAATCCCAAATATTTACTTTCAAACATTAGATAAAATGTTTCCAAACAACGTTATTATGATCATGACTTATTAGAATCTGCAGGGCGAGAATCTGTTTAGAGTTTTCAATTCTGTTTTATTGCCTCTTTCCTTGCCAACGTTGTTATTTCATTTCTTCATTTTCCTCTTTCCATCTATTGGTTTTCATTTTGTGACAGAGCCTATTATTATTACTTAACTCATTGGAACTCAGGACACTACAAGTTGTAAGATCGTCTCAAACCTGGAGGTCCTTTTCACCTAATGACGACATTCGCTGACTTTAGATCAGTACTGGGCAGCAGATGAAGACTTCAATCCAACGCACACTAACCATTTTGAATGAGATTTTTCCAGTGGGTTTGTCCGTTCTACCACGCGAAATGGATGGTATCTTGAATTGAGGCTGAGTGCTGAGATCCAATCTCTTTTGCAGGATAATTTGTTCACTGAGGGATGTCATATCTCAGATTCGCGGATGCCTGTATCGCTTATTCACCTTAGCAATACTTACTGAGGAACCTCTAAGGTTCACTGACTCATTTTTTTGTGAGTGATATGTGCACATATCCAAAAACCAACTATCCAAAGATCATTTAATCTCATTTCGTTGTTTATAGGCCTCACAGGTCCCCCGTTGCTGATACTGGAAAGAGAAGTTTTCAAATGAAGAACTCGAGTTTCGAGATGAACCATCATGTATCTGATAAAACGTGAAGAAATGTGTTATCAAATGGAGGAAATGAACTGTAAATTGAAGAGAGGAAATCAAGAAAATTCTAAATAAATGCTTCGGATGTTAAAAGTACGTAACTGTAAACTAATATCAATGTAGTTGCACACAACACCAAAGAATGGAAAATTGAAAGGTTTAATTAATTATCCTGAAATACCTAAGTTTGAATTTGGCATACATTTTGTACATAGAAAGGTAGTAATGCGAACATAAATTTGGGCTACAATACTCTAGAAAATACAATCATGAAATACGCTTCATCGTTATTTTTAACGACGTGTGACGAAATGAATGGAGAGAAAAAACCTTTACGTGTAGGTACTATTCTAGTAGTTGCCTGATCGAGTTTAGGAAAATCTCAGAATAAACGAACTGGTCAGAGTTTGAATCTTACACGACTTCCCCAGTGTGAACTTGTAGCCAGAAGATTCTAGCTATTACCTGATTGATACATTTGTTTTTATTCATGAACATTTTTTTTTACATTTTGAAGGGAAACAAGTTTCTAGAATATATTGATTCAACCCTAGCATTGTACGAAGTCAAAAGTACTTGACGTATTATTCTAACTTTTTCCTAATTAATTTTCCCCTGACTAGTTCCCTTTTTAATTTAAACATTTACCTGAATTTGTAATACACGTGGTCCATGCTTTAGTTAACGATATGAATAACATAAATATAAGGCGAACGAAGTCTTTTCTCATTCCTGCTAACAATAAAATATGTTTTTATATGTCCAGTAATACTTTCTTCTTCTCACGATTTATATATAATGCTTACATTTCATTAGGTTTTAAGATGTTCTCTTTGTGAATGTAGATTCTTTGAAGATGCAGGCACGTGGAGTGCTTCTCAATCTAGGTCTGCATTGTCTCTTAGTTATTATAAAAAGTAGACGACAACACTTCTCTTGAGAGCAGGACTAATTGCATCGCATCAATCTTTCGCATAATTGCCTCTTCCTTTCTTACAAGTACGTATTTTGGTGATTGTTTAGAAGTAGTATTTAGAAACATGTACCTGTTTAATGTTTAATGTCATTTACTATAGATATGCATTAGCTAGATATGTTTGTCCACCTCCGCTTGATCTTACATGAGTTTTCATGCAGGTATGATAAAGTCATTCTTATGAAAAGTGTAGTCCATTCTTTTTGTTAATGAATAGTTACAGTGAATCGCACTTAATATTTATTATATTACTGACTGTCACATTCTGTAATGGCTTTTGTAGATGTCTGAGAAATGACTGAGGAGCTCGAGTGGCTTCCAACCCTGCAGTGTTCTTGAGAAGTGAATGATGGAAAGGTATCAACTTGAAAGTTGGGGTCGCTTTCTTATCTGTCGTTTTGCAGAACAAGTGTGTTTACTTCTCGCAAATCACTGTCGTCATCATACATGATAATACTGTCCAGATGAAGAATCAAATAAATAAATCCTTTCGATAACCCAAAAAGGAATTTTCCACTTTTGTACGGAAACATATATTCAGCTGTGATATTTCATGTAGTGTAACCAAAGAATACTTTTATTTGTCAACTACTATTTCAAAGATCGAATCAAGCAGAAGCGATTCAGGCAGTACTATTTGTTTATCTTAGAGCAGTGAGTTGAATGCCATGATGATAACATGAATTGGAATATTTTTTTACCTTCTGGAGCAACACAAATCATGTAACTTTATGAGAAGACACATTGAACCCTTGTGATGACGAAATGACTGCTAAAACTATATTTTAAAGCTTTAAGTAAGTATTTCCGATTACGTATTTTGACCTAGTGAGATTCATAAGATTGTAAATGCATGAACAATGTGCCGGGTCATTAACAATAATGTATTCCAAGGCATTTACAATAAAATATTGTTGAATAGTTTTCTTTCCCCTCAGCTTTGAAAGTCTTGCTTGGAATGTTGTTATATGTACAAATAAAGCAAGGAAATATTCCTTAAGGGCATTTTTTGCTGTTCAATTATGGTAGAAAGTTACCACTGAACACGTGTAAACTCGTATATTACCTAATCAGAATTTTGTTAATGCCAAAAACCACAAAATAAATTAGTTACTTAACCAAAGAAAAAAAAAGAGAGAGACCAATTCTTATATATCGTGATTGATTTAACATTGAATCATTTCAAAAACATTTCAATATTTTGTCTTCGTATCTCCATATTTAATATGTAGCAATCACAATGTTATTTTCCTTCATAGTCAATACAATACGTTAACTATCAATTACTGCTTGTTATTTTAATTGAATGGGTGTGATGATATGGCGTGGCCCAAGGAACACTTGCTTCATGATTGGACTCAAACTGCGAAATTAAAGGGCGATAAATGTAAATTTTTCCTTCCGAACGAAATGGAAAAGCAAAGGATCGAGACAGAATCATGACATTATTCAAGGCCAACACGAAGTTAATAACTATGTGTAAGACTTTGATACAAATATTCTCCACAGCACACGAAATTACCTTCTGGTTGTTGATACAGGAAGAAATTGAAGGTCTCTCAAGCCGAAATAGAGCAAGTAACATTTTCTTCTGCCTTGTATGAACTTGTGAAACTGCTTTGAAACAACTGGAGGGAATTAGTATGTCAAATTTGGAATCCAAGTTACTTTATCGAATAATGCGTTATTAAGAAATCAGTAAACGGCATAGGACGAATCATAAATATTGATACACCAAAATGTTGACGATTTTCCCCATATCGTAGCCTCCACAAGCCTATATACAAAAAATGTTTGTGGTTTGATACATCTGTGTTTATGTTTAAGAAACGACGTCGCTGATTTATATTAACTGGTCTTGTTTGGTTTCTTTACAGTTTGAACAATGGATCATCAAGACAGACTTACTCTTGAACTTCTGTTTTATAAGTTTCATCTAGGGATTACGCCACGGAGGCCACCTGAAACGACAGCCTTACTAAAACCGCGAGAAGATGGTTCTCAAAATTTAAATCTGTCTATCTGGAAGTAGAAGATCACATTGACCATGGATTCTGAAATACTTTGTCATACATCAACTCCAACTACCAGCAACTCCAACTCTATGCTTGTCGGGGCAACCTGGTACTTCAGAATTCACTGTCGTGTGGCAAAAAAAGAGCAGGATTTTTTTACTGATACTTCTCGAATTGACTCCTATTCAAGAATAAAGTAAGGTATATTAAGACCCTACACGAATTGACGGAAGCGAATTCAAGAAAGTGGAAGATATCGAATTGCAGTCTTTGTCATCATATAATACGGAACTTCCACCTAGAGAGTCAAAAGATTAACACATCTTCCATTCCATGAGCCACTTCCTGCATGACTGGTACTTCAATAATGAAGACGAGGTGGAAGCAGAGGCTAGGAATTTTTCATATCAATACGCATAGTAGAGGTATCGTACCGTGATTATTTTTGGCCAAACGTTGGCTGAAGACGATCAAACATAATAGTATTTATTTCGAGTATTTATGCTAACGATAAGTGGTTTCTTTGTAAGAACTTGACAAAGTAAGTACTATTCAACGTGTCAATATTTGACATTCATCTCTGTATTAAGGGGAGAAAACAAGATTTAACTCACTTTCTAAATTTAAGGTGGCGTCGGAGTATGTAAGAGATAAGTCTACATTTTAATCAAGGTCAAACTTCATTACGCTAAATGCAATCACGGAAGATCAATAAACTCTAGTACCTTTTAACGAATCTTCACAAATTGAAAATGACAAAGTAAATGTATAT
>JAGDQP010056306.1:0-12965 GCA_022664845.1 Lepisma saccharinum
TCGGCTCTGGTCGACTCCATCTCTCGTCATTACTCTTACCCTAGTTCATCCTCATACTTAGGCCTGAAAAGAAGATGTAAAAGTTTGAATAACCCAATTCGAAGACAAAGTGAGTGTAATTTTCAATGCAAGGGTTCAATTGAAAACGTTCCTAAGTCTATTTTTACGAAATTCTAATTTATGTCGTACGTCTTCACTAACTGAATGATATCGTCTTACGTTATCGCTAAGTTCTATATCTTAAACATCCATCATAGTTACCAGTGCTACACTTCAATTTCAAAAATCACAAGGCCCACTAATTGCAACTGGGTAATGCAAAAATTCACTACGTTCGCAGGAAAATGCTTTCTTTGGAAGAATACATCACTTTCTGTAACATATGCAGAGAACGAGTCTTATCTAAGGCAATTATAATTTCATAATATTGCCATTCACAAAATAGCAACAAATTAGGCTACAATGTATATGTTTACTTAAAGTTTTGATACCAAAGTTCCGAACAATGTCATCAGTTGCCTCGATGATTTCATGCAGAAACATAATTGTGATAAAACGACATCACTTCTGGTTTTCTATACAAATTTACATACATGGACCAGCAATGTGTATTCCACATATTCCATTATTTTGGTTCTATATCCCATTGCTCGACATTTATAAGCTGCCAATATAGATAGAAATTTAGCATCCAGAGAGAAACAACAACGAAAAAGCAAAAAGTATAAAGTCCAGAGTACTACGTGGATATGGCAAAACAGTGTCAGGCTACACTCCCTTTCGAACTGGTATTTCTCGAACATAATCTCCGAAAAAATAATTACTTGATGATGGTGTTTATGCGGGGGAGAAACTCGATCACAATGGACTATATGATATATTTATAAAATCATGAACGACAGGCAGTCCACATTTCAGGGAAACCAGGTTTAAGCGATTTGAGATAGTAGCTGTGAGAAATACAATGACAGGTTCATTCTCATCATTAACTTTGTACCGGAAAGTTTTGAGAGGTAGTTTCATAGTATGCTGCAATAAAAGGTTCATGGACCTGTATATCTTGTTGTAGAGGAAACTGAATAATGGCAATTTACGTATTCTGGTAATCTGTGTTCAATTCTACTTACTGTCAACTGTTCAGTTCGTTGCCAATTGTGCAAAATGTTACAAATATTATTTCGAAGTACTTTCGCGGTCTATTTTGTAATATTTTATTACAAAAATATACTTCTGCATCCAGTTCAAGTTAAAAAATCCCCAACTACAGGTACATATTTTATTTTTATAATATAAGCATATGGAATGTAAAATTACATACAATTGGTACCAATATAACGATAATGTTGTTTTATATCTGGTGTAGTAATAAGTAATCCATTATTTTTGCATGACATTCAATTCTTGACTTACCATAGTTAGAATGATCCGATTTAGGTCACATATGTGCGGTTTTGTTCGATAACGTGTTGCCATTTGGAAGGTAATATCATGATGCCTCTCTCATAGAAGCCCTTGTCCCTATTGGCAAAAAATTGAGACAGTCGATTTTCACAAGCCTCTCTTGAAGCGAATTTTTCACCAGCAAACGTGTTCGCCATGGACAGGAACAGATGGTAGTCACTCGGTGCCAGGTCCGGACTATAAGGTGGATGCATAAGAACCTCCCAACCAAGCTCCCGGAGCTTCTGGCGAGTCACTATCGATGTGTGTGGCCTGGCGTTGTCCTGGTGGAACACAATGCCTCTCCTATTGGCCAAAGCTGGCCGCTTCTGGGCTATTGCTGCCTTCAGACGATCCAATTGTGGACAGTATAGTTCCGAGTTAGGGGAGCCGCTCATAGTAGATAATTCCCTGCCAATCCCACCAAACACACAGCAAAACCTTCCTGGCTTGGGCACCGTTTGCGCCGGCGCACCGCGCTTCGACCACGACCGTTTTCGCGTGACGTTGTCGTAAGTGATCCACTTTTCATCACCAGTCACCAACCGCTGCAGAAATGGGTCGCTTTTGTTGCGATTCAGCAGCGATTCGCAGATGGAAATTCGCTCCATGAGGTTTTTTGGCGTTAACTCGTGTGGTACTCATACATCAAGCTTCTTTGTATATCCAACCTTATGCAAATGGTTCCACACGGTTTTTTGTGCAATGTTTAGCTCTTGGGCAATCGAAACAGTGCTTACATAACGGTCGGACGCGACAATTTCCATGATTTTATCGACATTTTCGACACTTGGCCTTCCGGTGCGTGGTACATCTTTGACGTCAAAATTACCGGAACGGAATCGACGAAACCAAAATTACGCGTGATATTCTGTTACAGTACCAGGACCATAAACACTATTCACATTTGCAGCCGCCTGGCTTGCGTTTTCGCCTTTATGGAAGAAAAACTGTAAAATATAGCGTATTTTCTCTTTGCTAGTGTCCATTTTGAAACGCACTTACACAACACTGAGTCAACTCATCACAACTATCTGATCAGTTTGTAGTACGCAATCTCATCGTTTGAACGCCATCTCGTTGAACCCGTTTGGACTTATACAACGCGAGATACAGATCACTGAAGCCATCTATTGGCAAAATAATGGATTACTTTTTACTACACCAGATATAACTTGTGTGCTCCAAGTTGAAAATATTAATTATATATATCCCTTTAAGCAGCATTTTCAAATCTTGTAGCTCAAATGTCTCGTAAAAATGCGATTTAGAGATTTTTTCAATTGGACCCTTCAATTCTAATTAATTCTAGATAGTTGTGTTAAGTTGATATTCTCTTATACAAAGAGAAGCACTTGACTTGGATCTGCGCAAATCCTTTGATTCCCAAATCCAAATTTTGTATAGAGGCATGTTTCCTGCTGGTACGGTTTTCACTAATACAACCTGAGCAAAAGAAAGTAGTTATAAAATAGTATTTTTTCAATTTTAACCATTATTAGTTTGAATGGAGGCAGCATATAGATCTTGGCGTTAATGCATTTTAATCAAAGCCTTCCAAACGGTATATTAGTCTACCTCCTTAAATTTGAAAATCGTGAGCTGATCCCCGCCTAATAGGAAAATGCATTTGGATGACGAAGTCGAATTATTATCATGTAGTAGTCGACATGAGGAACTAATATAATGTTTTGTTTTGAGAATAATAATGTTACCAATTTTACCTTTATTTAAGATATCGATTAATGTATCATAGCTACACGTAAAACTTGTAGGATTTCCAGGATTAGAGATCTTATGAAGAAGTTACCCTGCGACGCTTTGTTGAACCTAGAGTTGTGAAGATATGCAGATATATCTAAATGCTAATGTGTTCTTAATTTGTAGGTATATTTCCAATGGAAAATCCTTGAAACTACTTATCATTTCTAGTTTACCTAAGTATTGAATCAAAATAAAGTAATTCAGATTCTTATGTTGAACTCGGCTTCTTTGATTTATGATATCACAACACAGAATATTGTGTTTGGATCTCTTAAAATATACACACTTTGATTTGTTGATAGAATAATAAAGTGATTAGATTACTTTGGGATATACCAAAGTTAATACATGTTTCATATATGCGCAATAAATAATCACAATAAGTTTGGCGACGTAGGATATTCTTGAACTTCCGTAATCAGAAAAGACTAGAAGCCCGACAAAATAATTGATAACAAAGATTCTTAAGATTGATCATATAACAAAGGCACTTCGCAATATTAATAAGGCAACTAAGTGGAATTGGGGGCAAGTGAAGTGTATTTTCAATCAGTGGAAAAGGTCTAGTATAGCCCAGAAAACCCTGCCATCTTTTCAGAGGCTAAACAAACCAATTTTGATAGTACGAAGATAAATAACATTGAACTAACACCTTATAATAGAATGTATAATCAGTGATCAGTCCATGTAATTAGAAGTTGACAATAAAGCTGCTTAAACATTTTGTCATATGTATGGGAGAATGAAATCTAAAGATGATTTACAAAAGTCAACAACGTCCCTGCATGCTGTGACAGCATTCCTACTTCCAATTGTAGGAAAATTATAGTTAAAATGTCGAATAAGGAATATAAAATATTATTTAACCTTTTATGTAGTAGAAGCATACTTGCCACATTAATTATTGGGACGCACAAGTTTACAGCAGATCTGGCAGCAAGCTTTTAAATCAACTTGATTTCAAACTGTTTCTGAAAAGTGTTGGCTGACCTCCACAACTACGGAAAGGTTACAACAACTGTTAATATAAAAATTCGTGAAAGTTTTCGACACAAGTATTTTAGAACCTATAAAAATTACGAGGTCAGTATCGATTTGAAAGAGAACTGTCCCGGTTTTTCGTAGACCGTACAAGAGCAAGGAAAAATAACTCCAGTGAGCTATTTTCACCATGGGCTACTCCAATTGTGTTGCTGCCGAAAAATCAAGCCTCAGACATAAGGCTTTGTGCTGACTTTAAGACAACACTAAATAAGCACGTCACAAATATGTCCTATCCGATGCCTACGTTAGAGGACTTACTAAACAAGACCCAAGGAGCCACGACATTTGTTGTATTAGACCTAAATCAGGTATACCTATAGTTGAAATTCGGGCCAATTGCAGTCTGTTTGGAAATGAAGTGTTAGCTTTAGTTTTCGCGGTAGGCAAGTATCATAAATAGCTCTATGGAACATTTTTACCGTCTTGACAGATTTCAGTCCATTTCAGTTGATTTTGTGAGAAGATAAACCATTGCTTTTTACGGTACATCCAAGACTACTTCGCTGGGCAAAGATATTACCGGAATATTCTTATAAAATAATTTACACAAATTAGGTAAAGGTGCCAGATTACACTTTCAATGAAATATCACGAGAAATCGAGACAATACATTCTAGGCATAAATAACAGTTCCGCCGTGATTACAGCAGGAGGCCCAGGAAGATATTGAGCTAAAAGGTATTTTCAGCTGGGTACAGAAGGAGTGGCCAACGCATCTCCTAAAATGTGTCAAAACGGTTTTTTTTTTTAAAGAAAATTGACCGAAATACACATCCGAAACCAATGTTTATTTCTGGGACTTGGACTAATTGTGCCACCTTCTTTCAGACACGAACTATTACAAGCTTACATCAGCAACATCTAGGAGTCAGTCGTATGAAAGAAACAATGAATGATAAATTATTATTGGTGGGCAAGTGTGAAACATGGAATGGAGGCTTATTTCAAGCACTGTCTACTTTATCAATAAATGCACAACCACACACCTAAAGTTCATTTCAAATCATGGAAAGTTCTCACACAAACTTCTGAAAGAGTTCAAGTGGATTTTTCCGCTTATTCAGGCCATACGTTTCTTATATACATATATAGCTATTTCAAGTGGATTAATATCCAACAGATAGAATGTATAACAGCGAATGAAACTATATCAGGTTTGAAGGTTAGTACTGGGTTTGTGGGCTATCCTGCAGTTTTGGTTGCAGACAATAGAAATCCATATACAAGTTGGGACTTCCTTGAAAGGTGTAAGCACATGAATATTATATTGGTGCACATTCCGCCTTTCCATCCCTAAAGTAATAAGCAAGCGATACGTGCAGTATAGGACGAAACCATTACTAAAAAAAATCCAGGAAATATGAGTCAACAAACTGGAACCAAACAATAAAGAATATTCAGTGTGATATAAGGTTCGCTCACAATCCTTGTTGCACGGAAAATCACCTGCTGAAATGATATTTTTCTTTCCAGCCAAACACAAGCTTTAACAGAATGTGTCGTTAAGTCTGTCAAACAACCTCAGTTAAAACGATTGATAGATGATCACTCACTGCCACCCTTTGGAAGCAAAGGGAAAGTATGGTGTAGAAATGGATCTCAGAATTCACCCTTGTATGTGTGGGCACAAGTTAAGAGACACATAGGAAATCGACTAATGGAAGTGAAAATGAATGACAGTCCTTAAAAAGTACATTTTGACGAAATTCGAGAAGCTACATCATCTGGAAATACACTAACAACACCTGCGAGGGAGGAATGGTAGTTAGAGGTACCAAGACGACAGAAGGAAGAGACTCATAATCAAACAACAAACACGACCGAAACGACAAGGAGATTGCAACGAACAGTACATCTAAAGAAACATTTTCATTGTGAAGGTTACTGAGATTCCGCTAGACAACAGGAGCTGTTGGATAGATTTGAGAAATACTAAACCAATAGTTAGATAAGAAATCTATGACAAATTATTAATTACAGTTTGTTAATATATGTGTTCCATTTACAGAAAAATTCAAATGATCGATCCGATTTGGTTGACAATTTATAAATATTTATTCTGTTCGGAACTATTCTCCTTTAACATTTTATGTTTCTTTTATATATTCGAACATCTTTACTTTAGTGTTTCATGTCTTTTTACGCACCAGTGATTTGAGAAACTGGACAAGGTTAATTCAGAGATAGGAGGTGAATTAATAGGGAAATGTATTTAGAAGATGAAGTCGAATTATTATCATGTACTCGGGTAGTCGACATTAGGAACGGAAATAATGTTTTGTGTTGAGAACAATGTAAATAACTCTACTCTTATTCAAGATGTCCATTAATGTATTATGATTTAGCTACATGTAATTGTTTAGCTAATTGTGGGATTTCCAGGATTAGAGATCTTATGAGGATGTTACCATGCGATGTTTTGATGAACCTACAACTGACAAGATATGCAGATGTTTTAATTTGTAAATATGCAGTTATATTTCAAAGGGAAAGAATGCAATGGGAAATCCTTGAAACTACTTTTCATTTATAGTTTACCTAAGTATTGAATCGAAATAAAGTTATTCAGATTCTTATGTTGAACTCGGCTACTTTGATTTCTGATATCAGAATACAGAATGTTGTATTTGGATCTCATCCAATGTAGACACTTTGATTTGTTGATATAATAATAAAGTGATAGATTACTTTGGGATATACCAAAGTTAATACATGTTTCATATACATGATATAGGAATTTGTGAAAACTGGCTTCATTCCGGAATATTTGACAGTGAACTTTTTGATGATAGATATTATGTATTCAGGTGCGACAGGAGGGCAGAGTTATGTGGCAAACAGAGAGGGGGAGGAACATTACTAAGGATAAAAAGAACAAATTCAAAGTGAACTTGATAGACTGATCTAATCTGGGGAAAGATTGTGTGTTAGTAAAAATGTCATGTCAAAAAACAAGCTTTTTTGTCTGTGTATTATACTTTCTCCCTAACTCTGCTACCGAGGTATATGTTAAGGTATTTCAATTTATTGAGACAAAGTGTTTACCGGGTTGCTCCATTCTCGTAATTGGGGACTTTAATTTAGCAGATGTAAATGGTAGCGAATTCAATTTCACCGTTGCACCTAATAAGTATAAAAGCCTACAAAATTTCATGTCACTCTATGAATTACACTCAATTAATGATATAGTTAATAGTTACGGAAAAACATTAGATATAGTACTCACCAATTTAGACTCTGTTACGGTAAACAAAGACATCTCCCCTTTAGTTAAGGAAGATGTATATCATCCAGCTCTATATATAAATATAAAAACAAAAAGTAGACAAACGGCGAAAATACACAGCAAGGTATCAGGATTTAACTATAGGAAGGCAAACTTTATGCAACTTTATTATGAGCTTAAGCAGACAAACTGGCATGTTCTCAATAAACATTCTGATGTAAACGTGGCAGTTGACCACTTCTATGATATCATATTTAAAATATTTTATAAATGTATCCCTAAAAAACACTCAAATCGGAATTATCCGTACTGGTTTAATGCATATATAATAAAGAAAATTAAAAGAAAGGCGTATCACCATAAAAAGTACAAAGCTAATGGAGGTAATTCTCATTATCATTATCAAGAATTTTGTAAATTAAGAGCGGAGGTAAAGCATGAAATCAAAGCTGCGCACAATAATTATATCAACTTGTCTGAATCTGCAATTGAAACCAATCCATCTCAATTTTGGGACTTCATGAAACAGAAGACTCGTCATTTAAATGGTAATACACTAACATATATTGGCCGGATGTCAGAGACCGACAATGAGATTGTGAATTCCTCTGCTGAGTATTTTCAAAGTGTCTATAAGAAAGAACATACACAGGGTAATTACAAGCAAACCAAAACGCTTAAACTGAGCGATAAATGAGATCAACTTGAGGTCTCACTATTGAAATGCGAGAAATACAACATGCAAGAAAAAAGTTAAAATCAAAAGGAAGTACAGGCTGTGATGATATTTCGCAATATATAGTAAAGGGCTGCGAAGAACCCCTATTGGCACCACTTTATATCATGTTAAACCTAATAATCACATGTAATATGTTTCCGGATAAATGGAAAACAACAAAAAATTGTCCCATACCTAAAGGCAAGTCAGAAATAAAAAAAAAATATAGGCCAATTGCCATATTATGCACATTTGCCAAAGTATTTGAATCAATATTCTACAAAAAAAATCAGTATTCATGTCAGACCATCAATATCAGAATTCCAACATGGTTTCCTCAGTGGCAGGTCAACTGTAATGAACCTTTGCCTCATTACTGACTACATATCTTCAACCTTAGTCCAGGGCCAGCAAGTGGATGTAATATACACCGACTTTGTTAAGGCATTTGACACAGTAAATCACTCCTTTCTTATGGAAAAACTTAGGCAATTTCATTTTCCCCCAGGTCTGGTTAAGTTATTTGAGTCTTATTTTAATAATCGTAAACAATATGTTGTTTACAAAGGTGGAATATCCCAAGAATATCCTGTATCTTCGGGAGTGCCTCAAGAGTCGAACCTAGGACTCCTATTATTTTTATTGTTCATTAATGATCTTGCATGTATCAAAACACCTAACAAACTTTTATTCGCTTACGACCTAAAATTTACTCTACTATCAACTCATTGAACGATTGTGAAAATCTACAACTTGACATAAACGAAATAGTTAAATGGTGTAACAATAACTCACTTGAAATTAATGTCAACAAATGTAATGTAATGTCATTTACAAGACGTCAGACAGCCGTCCATTTCAAATATAAAATTAATAACACGAACCTACCATACCTCAAAACTAAAGGATCTATGAATAATACTTGATTCCAAATTGCTTTTTGATGTTCATGTAGACAAAGTTGTTAATGAAGCGTATAGAAATCTGGGATTAATAATAAGAATGGGAAAGGATTTCAGGAAGATAGAAACTCTCATACGTCTATTTCAAACATATGTAAGATCAAAAATTGAATACGCCATCACCATCTGGAATCCAAGTACTGTACATAGCTCAGACAAACTGAAAAAATTCAAGCAAAATTCCTAAGATTCCTGGTATACAAAGAAACAGGCGTTTATCCGAGAACTGATAGCAAAAAAATATTAAATACAAACTTTAACATGATAAGTCTTCGGAACAGACGTACTCTTCATGAAATGATTTTTCTTTACAAGGTGTTTACAAATAGAATAGATTGCACCAATCTGCTCTCAAACTTTCAGATACATGTCCCAGCCAACCAAAACCAGAACAAAAACTCAGGATTCTTTTATTAAAAAAAAAACGCGAACAAATATTATGCAAAAGTCACCAACTTGGAGAATGAGAGCAACCAATAATGACATAAGTAAAAGAGTTGAGGAAATTGATTTTCATAACATGAATGTTAAGGAAATTGATAACATTGTAAAAAAAATCTGTATGTTGATTGTACTTCTAATGGTGACAATAATCTAAAATATGGAACATTGTAATTAGGTTCTCCTGTTATGTTCTAAATAAATAAATATATACGCAATATATAATTACAATACCGCCCAGGGGTTCTTCAAAGGTTTTAACAATCTTCTTTACAAGCAACTAAAAGTATGGAAAAAGTAACCAAATATCCAAAGAATAAACATTTAGTGGGCATATAATTCGACTTAATGTTATTGCATTCCGATTCAATAATGGTGTATCGTCTTATACTCAATAATAAGTATTATTTAAAGATTAAAACTACTGTTATAGCACATGCTTAAAATAGGAAAGTACGTTCATTTTATAGATCTTTCCTCGTAAGCAATCTTAACAAAGGGCTTGCAACAAATATAAATATTTAACAAAGAACTCGCGAGCCCTCCTGCACACTCTTGTCTTCACCTACTCCCAAAAGGGAAGTCAGATAACTAAAACAGTCAGCCCATCAAGATAATGGAATACGTGTTTTGGCATTTTCTGGTATTTCTAATTCTGAAAATACAGATACTGGGTACAGACTTTATCAGATTTCTCCTGTGGACACTGGAATATTGTAAATGTTAATGGCTAAGAAACAGTAAGACATAAAATAAATTTCATGGAGAAACAATTCCAAGTTTATGCAAATAAATACTCACCAAATAGTAATTTTCGAAATTTGATCAGCTACCATTTTGAATAGGAGAAACATACGGATTCCGCAGCTGTTAGATTTTTTCACTTCTCAAGTAAATTTCAAAGCTCGGCACGTATAACAGGTAATATTTAATCCATCATATAGGTTATGTCACATTTGATGACCATAAAATAAAGGATAAATTCCTCAGACTGATGCAAGAATACCATAAGAAAAAACAATGAAGAAATGTTGGAAATGCGTAGTATTAGACGTAACAGGCATCGTAAGGAATCGTCAGAATGGGTGTAATATCTTGACTACTAATGACGTAGGCTTAACCAGTTCATAATAAAAGATTTGCTCTATGAGAAATGCATTTTATAGGTCTCTTCTCTGTTTGTAGAAGATCCAAATCCTTATTCCTGCTGAAATGCCTTGATGAAAAGTTTTACTCAAATGCAATCCTGAAGGTTTGAGGCGTATTATGAACATACTGGACAGTACACAGTAAAACATAGCTGTGTTAATTCAACACAATGCGGTGTCCGAGCGTGACTACCACTTTTTGTGTGCTAAATCAATACAACACACGGTGTTGAATGCGGTCCTGGGAGAAAAAAGTTACGGCTGTAGCAAGACTTGAACATGTTTTGCTCAATTAGAAGTCGAGCGTCTTACCGACTTGGCTAAATCGCCAGACAGAAAGTGTACTAGATTAAAATTGTATAGAGAATAAAAATATATTGCTGAATCCCTAACACAAACAAAGTTACTGTCACGACTTTTCTATGATTTAATCACTTTTCCATCTGTCAATGAGGAATCAGAATTCTCATTTAATGAGAATATGTTAAATTTCATTGAAAGCAAGCGTAGCATTTGTGACATGTTGATACGATAAGGAAGCAGTAATGCTGCTCAAATGTTTGTCTATAACCATCTTGCTTGCTTTCGTCGAAATGGACTATTCTCAATGAATGGCAATTCTTGTTTCCAATTGACAAATAGGAAGTGATTAAACCATGGGATAAGTCGTGCAAGTAACTTAGTTTGTTTTGGGGGTTCAGCAACATATATGTTATCCCTTACACTGTTTAAATTTATAGTCTACTCATTTAATTCCAATGTTGCTCACTAAATATCGTTTGCATCTAATGCATTTCTGTCTGACGATTTAGTCAAGTCGGTAAGACGCTCGACTTCTAACTGAGCACCTTATGTTCAAATATCTCTGCAGCCGTAACGTTTTATTTTCTCCCAGTGCCACAATAAACATCGTGTGTTGTGCTGATTTAACACACAAGAAAATACAGTCACGCTGGGACACCGCATTCTGTTGAATTAACACAGCACGTTTTTGCAATGTAGAATAAGGTGTAATTATGTTACATTAGATTGAATCATGATTTATGATAGTAATTTCTATTTTTCCTTTTTTAATAGATTCGCTCACTGTTTCATTGCACCTTTGTTTACGGAGAGTGCAACAGAACGAGAAGTGGATGCCGTGCATTCAGAGTACGAGTCCAGTTTGTTGAATGATAATTCCAGGTTGGAAATAGCGCGAGGATATACGTCGAAACCGGGTCATGATTACCAGATAAAGTTTTCAGTGGGTAAGCACTCATAATTTAAAGAAACTTGACTAAAATTTCTGTAGAATTCAAGGGCAGGGGGGAAACGGTCCTTTGCCACACTTTGGTAAAAAAACACACACACACACATAAAGAAAACGAGTTAACGGTTGTTTCAATATGCTCGTACGTGGCACGTTACTAGACTGGGCCATATAAAATAAAGTTCGTCAAGTTTTGTCTTACGTATCAATATTTGCTGTCGCTATCAGGTTTCGAAATATCTTCATAAATGGCGGCATATGCTCTAAAGTTCCTCCTTGCCCCAGAGATTCCACGAAAAATTTCAGCAAGAAAGTCCAATGCAACATTCTGAAAAATCGTCAGGGATTTCCGCACAAGTACTCAGAATTTAAACAAAAATCTGACATTTAAGCACCTAAGGCTCTGACCGGGATAGGGAAAGGATGCAGAAAGGTGTCGGCCAGGGCCTAAGTTCAAGGTTCCATTCCGGCATTTGACTTTTGACTGACTAAAAAAACCGTGGAAAAGACTCAGTCAGGATTGTCGGCCGCTGGGATTGAACCCACGACCTCCCGAATTCTACACCAAAGCCCTACCACTGAACTACGCCGGCTCGGTAACAAGTAAGCAGAGAACGAGTGCTTAACAAAGGCTTTTTAATGTAGAGAATATAAGTGAAGCAGAATCTTCTCCTGAAGCAGAATTTTCCTGAAGAAGGGCTTCAATTTATACTAAGAGTTTTGGAGAAAAAATATAAATTCGGATTTATGGAGTATTTATGGAGCTCTTTGTGCCCGGAGATTTTCAGTGAGGTTATAAATAAACCTAAGAACAATAATTAACTAAAATTTCTAAATGCAGTTTGCAAAGGAATATTAATAATTAAGAAATATGTTTAAAGACGTACTTTCCTTAAATAGTTGAAAATAAAATTTAAAAATATTTTTTTTATGCATGACTAAAAGAAAAGCATGAAGCGCACTCTCATAT
>JAGDQP010056307.1:0-12965 GCA_022664845.1 Lepisma saccharinum
CTTATGCCTGTCCTCATCCATTTTCGTTTGATGTTTTAGGACCCTTATACTTTGTGTTAGCCGCTACGATTTTGCACGCGCTGTTTTCTCCTTACTATCGTTCCATGTGCAAATTTTCAGGGGTGGTTTCGATATGAGGGGTGGGAATGTTCCCTTGTCAGTAATATTAATAGGTGAGTATTACTCATTGGGAGCGCCATATGAATTATTTGCCCGGATGATATTTTCCCCTTCCGCCAGCCCTGTTCAGTACCAACAAGAAGTCTTGTCAAATTAGAGACGTTAATCTTGTTTTAATTACTCTCAATTTTGAGAAAACTCTTTCGTGTGTTATTTGCGTGGTTGGAAGTGTAAGCATCATTTTATAAGCAACCGATAGTTCTGAATAACAACTAGTGTTGAAGTTGTACACATAATCAACATTAAAGGCACAAGCTATACAATTCTTACACCTGCAAGTAGTATCGTTTTTATTGCTTCCATTGCCAGTGTTTTGTAATCATCATCATCATATTCAGCCATTTTCTATCCACTACTTGATGAAGCCATCTCCCTTTTCACAGTCTGCTAATATTCCCATGTCTTCACATTCATTATATTCAATAATTTTATAGGCCTATTTCCTTATATTTTCACAAGATCTAGCCACTTAACATTGCTCATCTTGCATATCGTTGGCCTCATCTCATTTTTCACACTTTCCAGGCGACCAATTTAAAGAAAACTACCTCCATATACTTGTTAATGTTCTATAACCTATTTTTGTCAACTTTTGAACGGCTTATCATTGAGATACGTCGATTTGAGGGAAGAAAATATACACAAAATGCCATCATATTCTGACTGTTCTAACTTAAAACTGCCGAATTTTGAGATACAACATTTTGTGATGGGGCCAACGATATAGACATCGTCTCGGTAGTTTCTTTTCTCTAGGAAACCAATGTATATTTGTCTTCCGTCTTCCATCTGTTCGTCTAGCTATGTGACCGGCCCATCTCCACTTCATCTTCTTCTCAGTCTTCATTATATCTTCTACCTTTGTTTGCGCGCGAATCCATTAAATTATCTTCCTGCCCCTCCTAGTTATTCCTAGCATGCATCTCTCCATTTCTCTTTTTGTGACTTAATATTTGAGCCACTTGGCCATTCAATGTCCAAGTTTCGCAGCCGTACACCATCACAGGTAAGACACATTGATCATAAACTTTACGCTTGTGACACATCGGTAGTTTGTTTTTGAAAATAAAGTGTAATCTTCCAAACGAACTCCACACCACTTTACCGGTACATCTTCTATTTATTTCATCAGTCTCGGTAAACATACTCATCAACTATGCCTATTGGCCCTCCGCTAATCTTTATTTCCTTCTTTTCAGCATGTTGATTGTACATTACTTTTGCTTTAATTAAATTCATTTTAAGGCCTATTTTCGAACTCTCATTACACAGCTCTTCCATTCTGGTTTGTAGTTCTTCTGCACTTGAAGCAAATTGGACTATATCATCAGCGAATCATAGGTGATGAAGATATTCACCATTGACCTTTATTCCAATTTAATCCAGTTTAAATTTTGGAACACACTCCAGGACAGCTGAAACAGTTTAGAAATTGATTCTCCTTGCCTTACTCCTTTTCCAACTATATTTTTCACTTCTTGATGTAGTCTAATGACAGATGCAGCAGTCGAGTAAATGTTTCGCAGTAACTTGATGTATGCGCTTTCGATGACTTGATGTTCAAGTGATTTAAGTACTGCTGACAAGAAGACCGAATCGAGAGCTTTTTTAAAATTTATTAATCCTAAACATAGTGAATTTCATATTCTTTAGTCCTTTCCAAAACTTCATTTAATGTTTGCACGTGGTCCATTATGCTAAATCCACGACGAAATACGGCTTGTTCCCTTCCTGGTCAAATCCTAAGTCACATTCAATACGATTCAAAATAACTTTGGTAAACATTTTGTATAGAACTGACAGTAAACTAATTGGTCTGTAGTTCTCCACGCGTTTTTTCCCCCTTTCTTGTACAACAAAATTATAACAGCATTATTCCAACGTGGCGGTATTTCTCTCCTCCTCAGGCACATTGAGAATAATTTGGCAAGTTTCTCTTTCATCTTTCCACCTACCCATTTAAACATCTCTGCTGTGAGTTCATCTCCTGTCGATTTTCCGTTCTTCATCCCTCGAAGTACTTTACTCACTTCTTTCATTACGTCTGGAACTTCTACATCAGTTTCATCTGAATCTTCATTTCCTAGTTCTTCCTCGGAGTAGTACAATTCTCTGTAGAATTTTTAAAATATTTTTATAATTTCTTCCTTAGTTCGTGTTACGGTCCCGTCTGGTCTCTTAACTGCAATTATTTGTTGTTGTTTTTTCCTATCATGAGCTATTGTTTGGTTCTCGTCCGGCTCTTGTTTTCCTCGATTGTATTTCTAACAAGAAGCTCGTTGTATCTTCGTACATCCTCTCTTATTTTCTTCCTTACAGTTTCATTTAGTTCTATGCATTCAATCCTCTTCATGTAATCTTCCTCTTCTTTTATTTCCCTTCTTTTCTTCACCAAGAGTTTAGTTTCTTCTCAGATTTTGCTCTCTTGTTCTTTTTGATGCCTGCTATTTTCTTTGCAGTCACGCTTACTATCTCAGTCAGTGTTTTATTTCTGATATTGATGTCTTTTTTTATCTTCTAACTCTTCCAAGGCGCTGAATCTGTTGATTAGTCCTATCTTGAATGCCTGTCCGTGTTTTCCTAGATTTTTCTTATCTAAAACTGGCGTTTTTCCTCTGATAAGCCTTTCTCTCGAGTCTAGTATTTAGTTTCAGCTTACATCTTACCATTATATGATCACTCGAGATTTTGAAACTGTTTAGAAAAGACACGTCTTGCAGAATTTCCCTGTTATTCGATAGAACGTAGTTTATTTCGTTTTCAGCCCCATTTGGGATTTTACATTTCCACTTCCTCTTGGAAGGTTTCTTGAAAGATGTATTAAAATGAACAATCTCTTGGCTTCTGAGAATTCCACCAACTTCTCTCCTCTCTTGTTTCTTTTGCCAAATTCAAAGTTTCCCATTCTCATGTCACTGCTCTGCTTAGTTCCTTCTTTCACATTGAAGTTTCCCATTACACTTTTCTAATGCGATTTGCTGCTATCCAAAATATTCTGTATCTCCTCGTATAGGTCTTCGACTTCCTCCTCCGGATGTGACGTTGCTGAGCATATACTTGTATAACTTCTATACTGTATTTCTTGTTTATCTTTGTTATTACTCGTGCGATTCTATCTGAAATTCCCTGAATTATCTGCTATCCGTATCTTCAGGTCTTTAAGCCAACACCTCTCGGTCTTTCATTTTCTGTTCCTTACAAAAAGAACGTGTCCCCTGACAGTAGTTCCAACTACTCTCCATTCTTCTTCCACACTTGTGATAGTCCTATGATGTCTCACTTAATCCTCTTAAGTTCATTCTGCAATTCTTCTAATTTGTCTTCTCCTGCAAGTCGAGGTCCGTTCGAGTTGCCGTGTCGGTGTCCTGGCTGTCTACAGTCCAAACTACTGATGTCAACGACTCGCTCGACTCGAGTCGCAACTCGGTCAGACTCGAATCGAGTCAATGGTCACAACTGCTCGAGTCGAGTCGAGTCGGAGCTCGCTATGTGCTCGAGTCGAGTCGGCGCTCAGTAGCTGCTCGAGTCGAGTCGAGTCGGTACTCAGAACTGCTCGAGTCGAGTCGGTACTTAGAACTGCTCGAGTCGAGCCGAGTCGGCGTTCACTATGTGCTCGAGTCGAGTCTAGTCGCTGCTAAGAATGACTCACTATGTGACTCGGTTACAATGAGTCGAGCTCGAGCGACTACTCGACTCGAGCGTCAGACTCGCCGCTCGAGCTGAGCGGATTGACATTCCTAGTCCAAACTCGGGTATGTTGACTTTCTGGCCCGTTGCCAGCCGCATTCAGTCCTCCGGACAGTGAGGACCTCTCAGAGGCTCTTTCCTTACTTGTAGCATTAGGTGTAAAGATAGGAGGGGTGCAGTCATGTGACTCACCACGCTGTCTGCTAATGCGGGTTGGTGAGCAGACCATCCATTTTCGTTTGGCAAGCAGCTGTTTGGGTACTAACAGGCCCCACGACGTGAATGTGTGGGCTAGACATTAGGCGTCTACCTTGGTCTGTTCCCTTAAGCCTTAACAATAGGAATTAAGGGGCCTCCTCCCAGTTGGTGGCAGAGGCCTTTTGGGACGACAGTACCGGTTTGCCAGTCTTGTCCCGGTTTCCAGGCCATATATTTAAGACAGGGGGGTTCCAACTTTTTTGTCAACGGACCAAATTGGCCAGTCTGAATAATATTAAGATACCAAAATTACTTCTTGTATTATAGATTATGTTGTTTTAGATCCAATGTACAATATAATAACTAATTTTGGATTTGTTTGGGGTCAGTTAAAATCGCTACGCGGATTGCATCCGGCCAGCGGCCCCTTGGTTGGAGAACCCTGTAATCTAAGGTATCATGGTTTTTGGTTTATTGATTTATTGGTTCAATTTCTGACGCGGTTCAATGGACGGTGTTGAGATATTCATCTTGAAATTAGATAGGAATGAAATAAAATGGACAAACGATATAAAAAAAATTGTCTTTTCTGCAGCTAACTACCAAGATAGCATGCTAGCTTGTATCAAGGTTGAGTCAGTTAATTGCTCTGCGTTTGTCACATTAGATAAAATTATGTAACAAACTTAATAGAAGCTTTAAAAAAACTTGTTGCATTAACATTAATGGACTGTCCTGGTTCCAGTCCAAGTCAAATATGCCGGGCATAACCAACTATGCGAGGAAGCTTATTAAATTTAAAATCTACTTGAATATTGTTTCATTGCTAATTCCGCTATCATATGAGTGTGCTTAATTCCATCACCCGACACGACTGGTTCACACTGAGATATACTCCGCCAGCTTCTGTCCCTTTGAAAGCCATCTCTTAGCGATCTGAAGAACTAAGCATAAATACCGCTTTAAGAAAGAACTTTATTTCCGAAGCCTTTCAGAAATAGGAAGAAGCCATGAAATGTAAGTTTATGGAAGGTATAAATTCAAATACCATTACCTACCATCTTATACTTGTGCATAGAGTTGCTAAATATGAATCTATCTTAATACTAAAGAGCATGATGACGATAAACTCAGACCCTTACCTCAGTGATTAAAATCGAGGACTCGAATCGGCAATGGAGAAAAACGACGATCGAGTCCTGATGCTGGTTATATCAACTGAGCTTTGCTTTTCTTCAGTTTTGTCAAGTGACTGCCAGTTTGGTATCTGTACGAAGGCCCTTCCCTGTCCACTGACGAAGGTAGCTAAGTCGTCAAGGAAGCCAATCTTACACACATGTGATGAATTTGTGACATAACTCGCCCATTAATAAAAATAATAATATCAATTTTTTTATGTAGTTATACACTTTGAACACCTAAGCGTCAGCCCGGAATAGAGCGGGGCAGAAGATGTTATGAAGTTTACAAGGGCCTTATAGTTTGTAGGTACCATTCCTTTCCTGGCGTGACAGATAAAGCCGTGGCAAATCTTCAGTCAAGATGGTCAGTCGATAGGATCGAACTCAGGCAGTCCCGAATGCGAAGACACTGCTCTACCAACGGAGCTATGGTAATTCGGTACATAAAGCTGATGATTTGTGTTGTTCCCTGAGTCACGTCTATGGTCCTAAGGTCTCTCACAGAAAGAAAACGATGATATTAACCACTTTTGTTTTTTAATTCATCGGATTTAAGAACAACATTTGTAATCCAATTATATTGCTTAAAGAAACGTCTATTTAGCTCAATTATCACTGAAAAAGTCAACAATTCCGCTCCGGGTGTAACACATATAATTGCGAAATTAACACAGAACAGCGTTTTCTGAGTGGACAAAATGAGTCCATGATGTCTTTCCATTGCCTTCCACAGGGTGATGATAACATTCTAAGAACGAGATCAACAGTTGAAAGTGGACTACAAATCATTTGCATTCCTACGGAAACCCAATTGCTGATGAGCGAATCTACTAATCTGACAAAGTATTCTACATGAGTGTAATTATTAATTAATAATTTCGTAATTAATATTAGAATTTATGTTACCACGAAATTTTGTTATCATAAGTACGGTCTCCTGTAGATTATGCCGTACGTCGGGAAAATACAATTTGAATATATTTAAGGCCATTAGGCAACTATGGCTCAGGCCGTATGGATGATGATGGGATGAATTAGTGGAATGAAGAAAGTGGGAGGAAACGGGAGCACTCCGATAAAACTCACGCACACTGTGTTTGTCCACCACAAATCTGACGACCCTTAGTACCAGCGGTGAGCTCTCTACCAACTGAGCCACCGTGGCCCCAGCGAAGATACACAAGTTCGATCCCAGCACATCCTATTGTGAGAGGCTCTCCTGTTTTAGCAGGCTAATGCTGGAACGATCCGCAGCTAAATTCCTGATCGCTAGTTTCCCATTTTTACCCAGATGAATGCTTCTGGAGGGAAGTCGTCTCTCAGAATTCTAACTGACTTACGCCATAGCTGCTTGTTCTGGTGATAAATTATAATTAAAATTTACTACTGATTACTTTCAACAAATTGTGAGGCCGCTTTCAACAAATTCGGGTTGCGGATTTAGGCTTTGGCAGAAAGTGCTGTGAAGTTTATGAGCTCGTTTTGTCCGTCTGTCCATCTGTAGACAATTTTAAGCTCAGGAACTACTATATCTAGGATTTCAATGTAAATTCTATTTATGGCCTTTAGTTATCGAAGGTTCAGATCGGGATAGGGCAGGGAAAAGGATACGGGAAGGTGTTGACTAGGGTCTAAGTTGAAAGTGCCATCCCGGCACTTACCATGTGTGACTGAGGGAAAACCCTGGAAAAATCCTCACTGAGCCTCTGGGTCTGAACATACGACCTCCCGAATGCTACGCCAACGCTCTACCACTGAGCTGCGGTGGCTCAGTACTATGTCTTGTAAAGTGGTTGAGGTGACGTTGAAAATGTCTCGGCGAGACTAGCTCAAACCCGTAACATTCATCCAGATTGCGGGGCAGTTTCAAAGATAGGGGCGTTTTCAGTTATATGGGCGCAAATTATATCTTTGGGACTGTTACGGTTAGGAAGGTGATTCAGGTGTCGTTCGTATGGTCTTGGCAAGAAGAGATTGATTTGCTAAGCTTGCGTAAAGTTGGCATATTTGTCAAAGGAAACTTGGTTTACATTTGAATAAGGCCAAATGCCATGTGGGTAGATTTCGTTAAACACAATAGAGTTAGTGCTGCGTTTCTACTAACAATCGCAAAGACTCCGGTCTTTTGATAGCATTTTAGCCACGCAAGCATGATTCTTTTTATAGAAAATGATGTCAACACTGACAGCAGCGATGCTTATGTTCATGAAATTGGGCAGTGTGCGTATCGAATAATGTTTGATACCAAATGTGGCGCAGTTAGATGTAGCTGAATGGAAGCAATTTAAGTAAATGTTTATTAATAAAATGTGCTGGCAACACTGAAGTACGTCAATACTGTTCGGGTATGCTTATACACACCATTTAGAAATAGAAATAATAGCTCCCCGCTCTTTAACAAACTTACCTCTTCATATACACACAATTGTTCGCTATTGTATTTGGTCTTTCCCGTTATAGAAAGACTTATTAATTACCAATTATTAGCAAATTTTCATTTGAGTACTCTACAGGAAGGCAAACCCCCTGCGCCCCGTCAACTATCCTTTGTTCCTGCACGTACACTTTGACTTCTTTTCGAACAATACCACATGCATGTCTCTACACTTTATGGTTCATGAGATATACGTTGGCATGCGCTGGCAACACTGACAACGGGGTTCCTGGGGAGAACGAACGTCCACAGTATGTTCCTATTGAGACAATGTTAATGCCAAATTTGGTGCTGTTATGACTAAAATAATGGAAGCAATGTGACAAAAGATAATTTTATACAAAATATGCTGGTAACACTGCTAATTGAGGTCCTTGGCAACGTAGGTCCTCTAATTGTTTTTATGTTTAAGCCAAGTTTAGCGCAACTAGGTCTAACTGAATGGAAGCAATTTGAACAATTGATATTTTAGTAAATGGGATGGCACCACTGAACCACTGCACCAATCAGGACGGTTCCTGGGCTCAGTGCTAGTTCAGTCAGAACTTTTCGTACGATGTCAGGTGGGCTCAAGCATCTCTCTACACCTTGTAGTTCTTGAGATTAAATTTTAGGACACGGACAGATAGAATGAGCGGGATTATAAGGTACTTGTAGCTCAGGGCTTCTGCCAAGATTTTCAGTTTAGGCGGGGTGTAAAGCCAAAATTGGGAGGGTGTAAGTGAAGTTTCGTACTGTTTCTATAGATTTTTCTTAGCAAAAATTTTAAAGTTTGTGGGGGTGTTATCGAAACTTTAGGAGATAAACACCCCCCACAGAGGGAAAAGTGTGGCTGAATCACTGCTTTAGCTAGCTTCGCTATCAAGGGATCTAAAAGTTTCATAATTTAAATGAAGATAAAAATAATTTAAAGATAAAAAGTCCATATGTTATAAATTGGTATAAATAGTTTTATTGAATAGAAATATTTCAACAATGTTTCATAATTTTCTATCAAATAAAAGTCATTAAATCAAGGCTTGTTTTTCAGTAATCTATACTGAAAAGGTGCAAGAAATTGGGAAGTGTACTTGTCTTAAATGAGTAAAATTTTAAAGTTTCGAGGGTGACTTTATAATTAAAGTGATATTTATTAGGTTAAAGGTGATAAATAGTGAAGGGTACTGGAAAACACAAAATTCCCATTCATTGAGATTGTTCAATTTCTATGAAAGCAAGCAAGATGACGACAGGCAAACACTTGACCGCCATTACGGCTTTCTTATCGTAACATGTCAAATGCTGAACTTGCTATCATAGAAATGGAAAATATTCTCAATGAATGGGAATTCTGATCCCCAATTGACACATGGAAAACTGATTAAATTATGGCATAAGTTGTGAGGGTAACTTTGTTTATATTTGGGGTTCAGCAACTTTTTTATCGTCTATACTATTTGAATGTAGTGTTTTTTTTTTCTGTCTGGCGAATTAGTCCAGACGGTAAGAAACTGGACTTCTAACTCAACAACCCATGTTCAAGTTTTGCTGCAGCTGTAACCTTTTTTCCCCAGTACCGAAATCAACACCGTGTGTTGTGTTGTTTTACGCATTGTGTTGAATTAACACAGCTATTTTTTACTGTGTATGATGCTATCTGGTGACAAAAATAGAAACTTTTTGAAACTTGCTTTGTTTCATGAAGCAAACATAAATTAATAGCTTAAAATTATTCAAGTGTATTGGACTGTTCTATTTGAAAGCAAATTAACTAATTTATAAGTTGAGAAAAGACATCATTTTTACAATTTCAAAATTTAAAAGTATAATTATTGTTGTTCTTATATTATTATTTTGTTGTTATTATTATTATTATTAGTAGTAGTAGTAGGAGGAGGAGGAGGAGGAGGAGGAGGAGGAGAAGAAGAAGGAAGAGGGAAAGTAGAAAAGTTTTAGAATACATAATTATAATTTAAAATCTTAAAAAGCAGAAAATTTATTAATATTCTAGGAAGCAGGATGTCTTAGTGTATGCACCTTGTGCATGTGATTAATGCGCAAAACTTCGGGATGTGATTAATTATATTAAAACTTGAAAAATACAAATTATTTGAAGAAATTTTAAGAGAAGCATAGTTTCGGAGCTACATGTGCTCAAATTTAATACGGCATTGTCACTAATGACGTGATGTCTCGGCACACAATTGTGTAAGAGATGTCGGCTTAGCAAATCACAATCGAAAAAGTATTATTACATTCATTGGAGCAATGTTTATATTTGAGGGAGTGCCAACATATACAGGTCTCCTATCGTAAAATTTTTATTGTCGAATAATTAAATGGTGTAACAGTGCAAGCATAGATATCCCTTTTGATCTTCATTCGCCAATCATTAATATAGCTTAAATAGGTGTTTTGTGTTTTATTTGACTTGTGATTTGCCGACAAAATTTATGCAATTATTTTGTACCGACCTATGACGTCATTTATGATGATCCTGCCCTAACTTTAAATGCATATATCTCCGAAACTAAAGTTGCATCGAAATTGTTTCAAAGGAACTTTTTTCTTGTTCCCATATAAATAATTACCTGCCGATAGCATTCCACCGACTGACTACCCTCACTGGGGTTTATCCTCAGTCACACCAGGCAGATGCCGCAATGGTACTTTCAACTTAGGCCCTGGCTGACACCATGCTGCATTCTTTTCTCTCCCATATCCCTGCCTGAGTCTTAGATGCATGAAGGTCATAAATATAAATTAAATTAAATTTAAACTCATTTTTTTTTTTTTTACCATTGTAAAATATCGAATTAGGGCTCAGGATTCGAACATATCTATCTTAAGAATCAAGCTGAATACTACAAATGGCAAGTTTTATTTAGTGCCAGAAATTCACCTCTGAAGTTTGCTTGTTGAATTCTGTTTGTGTGTTGAAAACAACAATAAAATAAAATTTATTTTTACTCCCTGATTGATTTAAAGTTCCTGTTGCAGGTTCTCGACAATTTCTTTAGCTCAGCGGCTATTTTTTACGTACAGTATGTATTCTGTATACCGTTAGGAAGTCTTGTGAATGAGCATCTTTTCTGATTCGGCGCGCCGATAGTATCCCTTATTAGTATGGCAAATCCAACAGCACACGGCCTAAGCCTGAGACGCCTAAAGGCCATAAATACATTTAAAATAAAAACGTCCAAGACAAAAATGTTAAATTCACTGTTCTGCAATAAAAAAACTAACTGAAATTGTTTTCTCGTGAGCTTGTTCAATGTGAAGGTTCTGTGTAAAAAACTGCTTGCTTTATAAAAATGGAATCTAGTTTCCAGTTTCTTTGTATGAAGTCTCTCTAAAACATAAGTTGTTTGTTGTTTAGGATTGTAAAAGAAAACACACATTACTATAGACAGGAAGTGTGTGAATGTCTATAACAGCAAACCTGATAAGGAGGCAGCAACGATACCTTCGGGGCAAATTCTTGTTTCTTTAAATCAGTTGTTTGTAGACTTGTTGGTAAAGGCTTACAAAAGAAAAGAAATGAGTGTATATAAGTACGCCAGCGACCACGATCTTCGGAAAATTCCTTATGCAAGGCGTGACGTCACTATTTGCGCAACAGCAAGAGAAGGCATTTAAACAAGAATATATAATCAGCTTATTTCATACAGAAACGCTCAGAATTTTTATTGGTTTTAAATAAACACCGTTTAATACAACAAAATATATTGTTCTTTACTCTAACTATACGCATAATATTTTTGAAAGCTTCGTCTTTTTTTCTACGTACAATAGATACATTTACTCTTCTTGGCATTAGTAACATTGTTTGTGTTGCACCTCTTTGTGTAACAGCAACATTTTTTGAAAGGAGGATTTATCATGAAGAACGGCAGTTCTTAGAGTGACGCTGGCAAAGGACACTGTTAGCGGCACTCAGATAGTATACAGTTAGTTTCGGATCTACCGAAGTATAAGTCCAATTTTGATGCTCAAACTTACATTTGAAAGCTCTTTCCAATACTAAGACACACGAAAAAAAATTGGGTCCGTAGGATCTCCTTGGAACCCCCTAGAGCGCTTTGAAAAAAAATATCAAACTTTCACATTTTTTAGGATAGCACTGACCCCAGACCATATAGGCGTCCGAAACTTGCTCTACGCTTCAATGCGTTTCAAACGGTGTATCATACGTTAAAATCGGTGGAGCGGTTCAAAAGCTACGCCTTTTTTCTAACCGAATCACAAAATTTTCACAAATGATAGAAAGGTATGTCCGTCATTCTGTGTGTCTTTTTGTTTTAGCCCCAAATGGGTGGTACCGGGGGTTTTTAGGGGGGGAGCATGGTGATGGGGGTAAATCCAAGCTTAGATTTTTGATAGGAGTTACGGTTTTCGAGATATGGAGCAAAATCGATCTTGTATCCTTTCGCCATAGTGACACGTGCCACTTTTTAAATACGAGCCCGTACAGAGAACACTCTCCACCGCTGCTCCACTCATCTGAGCATGACGTAAAGGAGAAAAATGTAAAGATACATGACCGTACCTAATTTTATCTAACATCCACGTTCCCATGGTCAGTAATTTAAGAAAATGTACGAATAATGCAAGAAAAAATATTAATCATAAAAATAAATTTTGAAAATTTACAAGACCGAACCTAACCTTACCTAACCTCCACTTCGCCATGGTCACTAACTTAAGATAATGTACGTAAAATGCAGGAAAGCAATTATTAATAATGAATATAAATATATATAAACACATGAAAATATATTCTGAAAGGAAAATATAGTGTTAACCTCGCCGGGACTCGACCCAGGACTTTTTTGTTAATCAACTCGACGCCTTAACCACCAGGCCACCGAAGCAACCTCGCAGATGTGGTTTCTCCGTTGTATTTACAGTGCACGTGTCTCCTACACGTTATAGCGCGTGTGCAGGCGAGAGGAGCATCGGCATAGATGGCTCGTGTTACAGTATTTTTTTTTATAGGCAGCCTTACAAAATAAGTGATATCAGTACAAAACCCCGTTTGGGATAAAGGGAAGAGTGACGCAAGAATTCTACTCACAAAAGAAGTGATATCTATTTTGCGAGTGACTTTCTTTGTGTCACTATGGCGGAAGGATACTGTCTCTTAATTTTATTACAAAGGCAATACTTTTGCCATAGTGACACAAAGAAAGTCACTCGCAAAATAGATATCACTTCTTTTGTGAGTAGAATTCTTGCGTCACTCTTCCCTTTATCCCAAACGGGGTTTTGTACTGATATCACTTATTTTGTAAGGCTGCCTATAA
>JAGDQP010056308.1:0-12964 GCA_022664845.1 Lepisma saccharinum
AAAATCATGGAAAAGACTGTCTTCCTCGAAAAATACGTTATCTCGCCTCCAACTGAACTCTACTGTCTCACAGAGTTCAGTCCTAGCCAAAGCGGAAGGTGGAAGGTGTAGGGTACGTCTTCAAAATATGAAAAGGTATCCATATGTCTGGATCGATAAGGCTAAACGTCTGTGTGGTGCATCTGGGGTTGATGTTAAGAGACTGAGAGGATGTACTGTCGAGGAAATCAATAAATTCCAGCGGCATTTACTTCCCAGGTATCGAATCGTAGTCTATGAAGAAGATCCAAAGACACGAGAAGCGTATATTTGTTTCGCAGGTCCAGAAGAGCCAAAACAGCTGTATATCCACTGTGACAATCAGCATTATAGTGCAATTAGCTGTATCAGTTCTTATTTGGGAGTGCAGCATTACTGCCCTATGTGGTTAGTGAGGTATAATGGACAAATAGATTTTCATAAGTGCAAATTCAAATGCGTATACTGTGAAGTCAGCCATATGATATCAGATGAGGGAAAAGGACGATTTCATTACTCCGATTGTAACAGAGTATTTCCTTATAACGAATCCTATAGGAATCATGTAATGGTACCTAAAAGCGGCAAGACCATATGCTATAATGTTAAACAATGTCCAACCTGTCGTGTCATCTTTGATATGCGCAAGAGAAAGAATAAAAACAACCCCTTGAATGTGGTGAACACTACTGCCGACATTGTGAGAAGTATGTCATGCCAGAACATTAATATTTTATAAAAAAATTGAACCCGAACATTTTAACAAATATCTTTATAGTGTCTTTGATGTGGATACAATGTTACTTGGTCCAAACACAAAGGGTGACCGTGAGCACGTATTGAATCTCGTATGTGCCACGCATACATGCCATGAATGCATGGTTTGTGGAGACGGATCATGGGAGTATCCGTGATTTCTCCTTTAAGACAATGAAAAAGTTTATAAGCCATGTATTGAAAGAACGCACTTCGTTTGAGATGGTCGTGGTGCTTTCCAATAATGGGTCTCTATCTGACATGATTTTGGCTCGCAAGAGTTTACTCGTAAACCAAAGTTTTGGCAAAGAGCTGAAAATTATTGCTCAAGGCCAAAAGATTATTGAAATGGTTCTGGGTAGCAGGAAAATCATGTTCCGAGACACCTTCCTTTACATTGCTGTTAAGTTAGCGAAACTCTCAAGACTTTAGTGATAACAGACCACCTCGGGGCCACATTTATGGACCGAGCTGAGGACGTATGCGAGAGGTTTAAACGATAAGAATGGCGCTGGACATCACGGGAAGTGTCCGAGCTGTCGGCATGGCACCTAGAAGTCAGGCGATGAATACCTTCTTATCGAACTCGGTTAAGGATGAGCAAACACAAGTAAACATTTAACAATAACATTTATTGAAGGTCATCGCTAGCTAAATTGAAGTATACAAGATTATATAAACTAAACATGGATCTTTAAAGAAGAGATGTCAGTACACCTCGTCGACGTTGAAGTTCTGAATCATGATGCAAATATGAATTTAGATGCAAATTTAAACATATTAAATATAAAATATCAAGAATACAAATGGGTTTAAGTTGAGCTCCAAGTACCAAATTACACCGAATCAAATACATATAATATTTTAGTTAATTTAGAGAGAGCAACGTACCTTTTGAATTTAAGATGTTTTGAGCTGTTGATATGTCGAATTTGATGCACTTCGTGTTCTAAGTTCAAACTGTCACTTTCGCTGTATAAGTGTTTTAATCGTGTTTAAACCAAAGATATAAAATTCTGTAATTCTTCAAAGTCCAAATCGAAGAATAAATTTGTAGATAGCTGTTTGTAGAATTTAGGCTGAAGCTGTAGCGTCTATAAGCGTCTGCCTGCGAGTGCTTGAAGAAGGAAATTTTTGGTAATATTTATATTAGTTTATTTTCTAATTGAAGGAAGCACTGATATTTTTCATGTGGGAAAAGTGCACTGTTCAAGCTGAAGCTGTTTACAATTCTTAAATCATTTCCTGCAAAGATTCTTCTGTTACTGTTCACATCACTAATAAGTTTCCAGGTTGTCGCTTGGTTCTAGAGAAAGTGAAGGTACACATGTGACAATTCAAAGTTCTTTTGAACCAAGGTTAAATCGTGGTTTCATGGAAAGAGTTCTTTTCGTAGGGATTTATGCACGGGAATAAAAATGCTCTCACAGTCATGTCTGTTCTGACATATTAATTGTTACCTTGGAGCTTGAGATAATTTTAGCGTTTGATCATGATTCATTACATTATAGACGTCGAGACAAATCTTAGAAACAATTCAATATAAACCAAATGTCTTACAAACTAAATACACTGTTATACAAATTTTTAAGAAATTAATGAAATTAATAAATTGAAATATGTGGTCATACAACATTAGGGTTAAAAAATAACCTGAAGAAAGAATGAGATTCTCTATATCTTTAATGTGCCTGAGAATCAGGATTATCACGTTGTCATCCCTGATTTCTAGTGATATGATCCAGAAAGCTGGAATGAAGAAGAATACAAACAGTGGCATGACGCATGTGTTTAGGCAAACTTTAAATTCAACATGCATAGAGAATTGTTAGAATACTGTAAGAATGACATTTAAATTTTGGCAAGTTCATTAGTCACTTTTTCTAAAAGCATAGAGGAACGTAGGTTAGATTACAATGTATTTTGGTTTCAGTAACAATAGCAAGTTTGGCAATAAAAGTGTTTCGCACTCTTTACCTACCAGAAGAGACGATTGCAATCATCCCTCCGCGCGGATTTGAACATAGAGACCGCCAAATCGTAAAAGCCGTTCAGTGGTTAAGTTACATGTCCCACATTCGAAGTAAAGAAATCCGCCATGCCGTAAATGGAGGTGAATATAAGGTAGATATCTATGAAGAAAAACAGATACAGCGCTAGAATTCGATGGCTGTCAACACTACAGATACCCAACATAAAATCTCATTCACAAAGTCATCCACGACAGGGAAACCTTGGAACAGTAGTATACACGTACTATGGACAAAATTACGTATTTGGAAAATGTATTAAAGAAAAAAGTTATTGTGATGTGATGTTGAACGAAAAAGCGAAGAATTATAAAAGCATCTAGGACTTTATCAAGACGCACGGTGCCAGTTTGGATGAAGGTCTTAGTCCGAATGATGCATTGAAGGGCCGCAGGATGGAATGTTTCAGGTCCTTGTACAAATGTTCAGAAAATGAAAAGTTTTCTATTATGATGTGACATCACTCTACTCTTGGGTAATGGCAAGAAAACATTTGCTGGTGGGAATACCCGAGGTGTACAAGGACAATCTCCCCGATATAAAGTTCAGGGTCTCGTAGACTACGGTGGAGTTCCCAACGGCCCTGAAAATCCCATACTTACCATACAATTTCCAGGCAAGATTAATGTTTGTTTTATGTCAAACATGCATGGATGAGAAAGCTATCGCGCAGTATAAGCACGACTCGGAAAACGGATGTTTAGGGGAACGTTTTGATCTCCTGAGCTCCAAAAAGTGATGAAAAAATGATACAAAGTGAAGAAAATCCATGAATTGTGGGAATTCCAAATGAGAACTAGATTATTAAACGATTATGTAGGTAACTTTTGACAATTAAGAAGATAAGTGGTTTCCCCGCAAAGTGCGAAACCGAAAAACAAAAACAGGAATATAGTAAGAAATATGAAGAACATGAACATATCACGATGCAAATTGAAAACTTTAGGCATAAACTGGTTTCGAGGTACATTTCTATTATTTTTGAATTCCTTGTTCGGCAAATCGGGCCAGAGAAATGATCTCCTTCAAACCCGTGATGTAACAGACATTAAGGCATTCCTGAGTCTCTTGCTGTCCCTTCAGTACAAGGTATTAACCGTTGATCGGACATCGGCATCTCATTGTGATATGTAAAGGTATTGAGAAAGAAAAGACACCTCTCTCTTTCTCTAACATAGGCTTGCTGCCTTTATATCGTCATGGGCGGGACTTCAGTTATATAATTTGATTGAAAAAGTTGGCTACGAAAAACTCCTCTACATACACACTGAATAAAACATTTTTATTCTGAATAAATATGACTTGCCCCCGCTTTACTTGAGAAATCATTTGGGGCAATTAACTGATGAAATCGATGTGTATGAGGATTTGGTTTAGATCATAATAATTATGCATATAGAGAGCGGGAAATTACTTCAGGGAAAGTGGTAGATGTCATGAAAACCCGAGGTATTACATTGAACTATCGTGCGTTAAAATATATTAATTTAGACCTATTCTATGGTTTTGTACTTAAATAACTGAGAAGAAAGGAAAATTCTCCCAATAATATTTGTAGGAAGCAGGAGTTTGTCATCGCCTCCCGCCCCAAGACGTAAACACACCAAATTATTAACAACAAAAGATGAATTATACAGGACATAACGACAACGGACTTTAAGATACTCCCCTATGAACAGCGAATTGTGTAAATGTATATGTCATCATCATCATATACAGCCGTTTTCTATCCACTGCTGGATGAAGGCCTTCCCATTTTCTTACCACATATCTCGGTCTGCTGCTATCCTCAGCCATGTAGCTCCTCAAAAACGCTTGATTTCATCTACCCATCTACGACATTTGGACGTCGTCTCGGTCGTTTCTTTTCTCTAGGAATCCACTGTAGTACATATGTCGTCCACCTTCCATCTATTCGTCTAGCTATGCGACCGGCCCATCTCCACTTCATCATCTTCGCAGTCTTATTTACATCCTCTACCTTTGTTTGTGCGCGAATCCATTGATTTGTCTTCCTGTCCCCCCTGGTTATTCCTAGCATGCATCTCTCCATTGATCTTTGTGTGACTCTCAAACTTTGAGTCGTTTGCGAATTCAATGTCCAAGTTTCACAGCAGTACATCATCACAGGTAAGACACATTGATTATAAACTTTACGCTTGAGACACATTGGTAATTTGCTTTTGAAAATAAAGTGTAGTCTTCCAAACGAACTCCACGCCATTTTACATCTTCTATTTATTTCATCAGTCAACTTGGCACTCGATGTTTTGAGCTGGCCTAGGTAAACATACTCATCAACTATGCCTATTGTCTTTCCCCTAATCTTTATTTCCCTTTTTGCAGCATGTTGATTGTATATGACTTGTTTTACTTAAATTCATTTTAAGGACTATTTTCGAACTCTCATTACTCAGTTCTTCCATTCTGGTTTGTAGTTCTTCTGCACTTGAAGCAAACAGGACTATGTCATCAGCGAACCGTAGGTGATGAAAATATTCGCCATTAATTTTAATTCCAACTTCATCCCAGTTTAAATTTTTTAACACTCTCTCCAGGACCGCACAATCAGTTTTGGAGAAATTGAATCTCTTTGCCTTACCCCATTTCCAACTTAAAATTTTTCACTTTCTTGATGTAATCTAATGACAGATGTGGCAGTCGAATAAATTTTTCGCAGTAGCTTGATGTACGCATTTTCGATGCCTTGATGTTCAAGTGATTTAAGTACTGCTGACAAGAAGACCGAATCGAAAGCTTTTTCAAAATCTATCAATCCCAAACATGGTGGAAGTTCATATTCATTAGTTCTTTCCATAACTTCATTCCATGTTTGTATGTGGTCCATTGTGCTAAATCCACGATGAAATCCGGCTTGTTTTCTTCCCTGGTTAAAATCCAAGTCCCGTTCAATACGATTCAAAATAACTTTGGTGAACATTTTGTATAGAACTGACAGTAAACTAATTGGTCTGTAGTTTTCGACGCCTTCTTTGTCCCCTTTATTGTACAACAAAATTATTACAGCATTATTCCAACTTCTGGGAATTTCTCTCTTCCTCGGGCACATTGAGAATAATTTCGCAATTTCCTCTTTCATCTTTTCACCTTCCCATTGAAACATCTTTGCTGTGAGTCCAATTTGTCCTAGCGTCTTTTCGTTCTTCATCCCTCGATGTATTTTATCCACTTCTTCTTTCATTACATCTGGGACATCTACATCATTTTCTTCTGAGTCTTCATTTCCTAGCTCTTCTTCGGAGTAGTACAATTCTCTGTAGAAATTTTCAAATATTTTTATAATTTCTTCCTTATTTCGTGTTACGGTTCCTTCTGGTCTCTTAACTGCAATTATTTGCTTTTTCCCTATTATGAGCTGCTGTTTCGTGTTCTTCAGGCTCTCGTTTTCCTAGATTGTATTTCTAACAAGATTTTCGTTATATCTTCGTACATCCTCTCTTATTTTCTTCCTTACTGTTTTATTTATTTCTATGTATTCAATCCTCTTTATGTAATTTTCCTCTTCTTTCATTTCCCTTCTTTTCTTCATCAAGACTTCAGTTTCTTCTGAGATTTTGCTCTCTTGTTTCTTTCTGGTGCCTGCTGTTTCCTTGGCTGTCTCTCTTATTATCTCGGTCAGTATTTTATTTCTGCTATTGATGTCTTCTTCATCCTCTAACACTTTCAAGGCGCTGAATCTGTTGCTTAGTTCTATCTCGAATGTCTGTTTTTTCCTAGATTTTCCAGATCTAAAAGTGGCGTTTTTCCTCTGGTAAGCTTCTTTCTCTCAAGTCTAGTATTTAGTTTCAGTTTATGTATATGTATATGTGTTTAAATATGTATGTATGGGTGTATATATGTATGTATGCGTGTATGTATGTCAATAGGTAGGGAAGCTGGGGCTGTCTTCATGAAGGTGTAAAATGAAATTTCTGCTATCATTGGAGCAGTTGAAGTGGAGATGTCCTTTCAACACCTTTGTACGTTTCAGATTGCAAGATCATCCCGAGATTGTAAAACCTGCTTTGTTAATCGATTACTTCTCCACCGTAATAAAATGTTTTATTCAATTTTAAAACCCGTTTGGCGCTATGAAGCGGCGGTACCAAACTTCTGTAGCCAATGTTAAATTCCACAATGGAATCCCAGATATGGAAACATTTCAAATCTAAAATAATTCACTATTGATTCTCTAACTTGATGAGTGAAACCAATGGCTATGTCTCCAACCTGTTCAACAAGTATGCTCATCACAAAAGTTTATCTGTAATATTCATTTGGGTGCAAAACCTATTTCCAAAAGTTAAACATGCACGTGACATTTCCTTAAATGCTCAATATATTTTAGTGTTTAAAAATTCTAGAGACAAGTTACAAATCCAATACTTTGCACGTCAAATTATGCCTCAACATAGCAAGGGTGTTGTAGAGATATTTGAAAAAGTTACAGCCAGACATCATATGTACATAATTATTATTTGATCTCACAAAGCAAACCCTAATGAATTGCTTATATACACACAATTTTTTACAGATGAAACCATGCACGTGTGCGTACATGTAAAGAACATGAATACACCAATCACTCTCAGTCGATAACAAGATGTCGAGCTTGAAGCATATCAACAAAACGCTCTGTGCAAATGTAAATTGCAAAAAAGTAAACTTTTAGTACAAAAAGCACCAGGATGTGTCATTCGCACTTTTGTACAAGTGGCTAAAAATAATATCAAAGAGGGCAACATCCCGCTTTCTTCTCGTCAGAGGCAACGATTACGTCGTCATAAGAAGACGCTTCGTGCACTTTTTCTAGAAAATTCCAGTCTTAAAAGGAAACTTAAACTATTAAGTCTAAATGGTGGTGGACTATTACTATTGTTTTTAGCACCCGTATTAAGTGCAGGTGCAGCTAGTCTATTTAACCGATAGCTTGCCTATTTCACAGAATCAAAAAATGATACTCGTTCCCGAATAAGCATGCGCTCAATTGATTTCGTCTGCTAAATCCAGTGAATCCCATCAAGTGCGTTTTGACCAGGAAATGGAAGATATATTACAACGCACTAATTTGACAACACAAGAAAAATGGAAATTGTACCAACAAGCATTGCATCGGTACTTGGATCATACGCTTCAAGCAAAAAAAAAACAATAGCAGTACCTCTTGTGGATTAGGATCCGGCAGCAACAGCAAGTCAATCTTTACCATTATTTCAATTCATTCTTGATTCTGTCCCGAAAGCACCAAGTCGAAAGGCTTGAGTTTTTTTTAAATTTGATGCACGCATCCAATCGCATCAGTTGGGATCCGTCGGGTGTAGTAACCATAGACAATAATCTTCTTTATTCTAACACAACTGATCTTATCAATGAAGTGGTGAGGAAACGTACCATGAAATCCTATAGGCATCCAAACATTCAAACAATTGCTTCGTGAAATTAATATCCCAAAAGAATTAATCAATTTTCAATTTGGTGCAGGCATTGTAAAGCAGCATGTAAAGGTAATAAAAAGTAAGGAACCTAAGGCAAGGAAACCTATAGCAAAGAAGCGTAACATTTTTTAAAATTATCTTTAAGTTATTTCTTTTATCTTACTCGAGAAAATATTTAAAGTAACGGTTTTGAATAATGGAGAAAATGGTTTCTTGCTGATGATAATAATCCGGAAATAATCGGTGATGAGTGTGAAGATTATGATGCAACGGCAATTGATGATTCTCTAATGTTACATTATGATAGTACGAGAAATCATGTCTTTATTAAACATAGACGGTATTGTAGACGACAATTCGTAATTGTCATGTTCCCAGGATTACAAAATATATCTGGATTCAGTAATGATCCTAATGTAAGTACACGAGCTATTCACTTTTACCCTATGCGCCACAGCAGACGGCCAATGATTCTTACTGTATTTGCAGTATATTCGTGTAATATGGAATATAATATTCCCTGAGAAATTAATACTTGTCTTGATATTGTCAAAGCACAACCTAATATTGGTCAACTTCATTGAAAGATCAGTGTGCACGAGTACCAATATGGTCAAATCCTATCGTTTGTGTTTGATCATCCACACTATGTTAAAGTGGAAAAGGAATATTTCGATACATTTCATGTTGAAATAAATGACGAACACGGTGGAATGTTGCATTTCAATTTGGAACGTCGAGCATTACACTTCACTTTAAACAGAAAGCAACATCATGATTTCCGAAAGTACGAAGATAGTTTCTACATTACTCTAATTTCTAATGCTAGTACTCAAACTTATGCGGGCAATAGACCTAGTCATTCTCGTAATATTTTGAATCATCGTATTCACTTGAACGATGCTTCAAGGATGGTCGGACTCGCTGAAATTCGTATTCCATTCACATGGGAAATGTTCTTCAAGGGAAAAATAACTTTTGGTTCGACTTGTCTAATAGTACCAATGTAAAACATAAAGTCACAGCAGGATATTATGCGACGATTCAACACTTGTTGGATGAACTCAGTATAATTAAACCAATCATACAATTCGCATATTCCAATACAGTCCATGTTACGGCAACCGATATGATTCAAGCCGCACGGCTAACTCTCCAACTGACATTATAATTAGGATTCGAACCGAACATTAACATTTTCAAGAAAGGAATCATCCAAGAACACTAATTGAGCATTAGTTATCCTCAGCAACTATTTGACTACAGTAATCTGATTTAACCAGAATATGTTGGTGATACAAAAGCATCCTTACTTCGTATTATTGCTATGACCGATACGTATCATGGAAAAGTTCAAAATGTGCATTACTTTCCACTATCCAAATTAAGTTTCGATACCATTGAAATCCTACTAAAGGGCCATGCATGGGAGATTTTCCATTCGCATCTCGAACGTTGACGGTGGCACTTCACTTTAAGCGCAATGGAAGTTAGAGCTTACCGTGGTTGCGGAATACTCTATTTCGCAGGACCCATCTATCAACGCAAACACGGTATAGGGAGTTTATTTCATGGTCTTTTCTTTTTGCGATGCCATTCATTACACAAGGAGCAAAACCAGTTGGATGTAAAGTCTTACAGAAAGTAATCCAAGTTGCCGGGATGTTAGAAAATCGTCCTGTTAATGAATCCATCAAAGTACGCGTTCATGAAGCAGGAACGGCTTCAAAGACATAAGGGACAAAGAAAATGACTCGGTTGCTTACCGGAAGTGGTAGGAGTTGGGCACGTAAGGGAGGAGCTGCTGGTCGTGTTGGTCCACCTCGGATAAGCAAGAGAGGTCCTACTTAAGCAAGATATATTTTTAGTTAAGCATTATGTCTTCCTTACACCCGGCATTAAAGAATCTTGTACCAAAGAATTTGACTTGGTATTTGTACCCATGACAAAAACCGCCATTGAATCATCACGTATGGTTGAATATCGATCTATTTCCATATTAACATCGGAAGGGCCCATTCAATTTCTTATTCCTGAAGACACTGCAGAGCATATTCATACAGCATACCTCTACCTCTACGTTCGTTGACAAATTTTACGTAGAGATGGAACAAATCTTAAATAGCAGCAGCAGGACCTCCAGCCGTTGCTGCAATGATTGTCAAGATAAATTTCAAATAACATATTCACAGTCTGTGGATCTTTCAACACTGACACTGTACGTTCCTCGAACATCGTATGGACATCAGCAGATGAAATATCAGGAAATGGAAAGCCGCCTTCATAACCCATGCAAAGAGGATCACGACGACTAGGACAGTTTCTAATACAGCATTAATAGAGTAAATATTAGTCTGGAAACCATTCGTCAATGGCCGACCAAATACATGCCCCGTCTACACAGCGCGAGAACATTTACATGGCTCGATGGTCTCCGCTGGTCGAGTAATTTAAACTTCAATAGCGTTAGACTCTTCCATGTCTACCTACAGAATAACTCCCAAACCAGACAACTAGCACCTTCCTGCCAGCCATGTGCAGAAAAACCCACGCTTACCGAGAAGAAGGAGGAAAATTTCCTTTAACATACAACTACAATTTCCTGTGCTTGCAACGACGTGGGAGGTCCAAACAAAGGGGTCTCGGCGGCAGAGGGGAACGTTGAATATTTATATAAACATAGGCCCAGGTGTCTAATTTTATAACGTTACTTTGTTTACAAAAGCCTACTTATTAACAAGTCTCTACTGATATTGTCCCATGTCCACTGTACAACGTCCAATACACAATTTAAGTAAATAAGATTCGCTGTGCTCTTTTTTACACAATTTTCCACCACCAGTTTCAGTATTCAAAGATTACTAGAGCGTTTAAGAAACACACAAACACACACTTCTATCGTCGTGAGCAAGGAAGCTAAAGAAACAAGGTAGGTGTCACTAGGATATGCGCAGTGACAAGTGACATCATTAGCCGACAAGACTCAAAGCGCGCGAGAATTAAAATACGGAGCGAGGTCTCGCAAATGCGAGTTGTGTGATATATCAGAGTGTGGTTTTGGTTTTCCTTACGTGTGTGTTTGTGTTAGCTTTAGTGTATTTTGTGCTTCTCAAATTACTTTTACAACATGCCATCAGCTTGTGCTCTTGTTACTTGTAAAAACAGAGGTAAGGTGCGTGACAAAATAATAAAATACCATAGGTTTCCGAAAGAAAAAACTGTTCGTAGCAGGTGGGTATATTTGTGTAATAGGGCTGACACTTTCAATCCGGACAATTCATACATTTGCTCTGAACATTTTGATGAATCTGATTATGTTCGGGATTTGAAAGCTGAACTGCTCGGTTTACCCAGGAAAAAATTAAAATTAAAAGATTCTGCCGAACCTCATTTGTTATTGTTTACTGATACATCAAATGCAAATTATACGGACGATCGAAACAAAGCACGTAGCGCAAGATGTGAAGAGAGAAATCGGAAGAAACTTATTTCAGATATCTTAAAACCTCAAAGTCCGGTGATAAATACAACTGATTCTGCTGATACAAGCAATGATCCAATCGTAAGTGACGGTCAATTTGATGCATTGATGTCGGAGAATTGTTTATTAAAAACGAAACTTTCAGATGCAGAGGAAAAAATTCTAGCTTTAGAAAACAAAATATTTTTTCTGGAAAAAGAATTATCTAAATTTAAAAAGGTTAGTGAGAAATTTAACAAAATGTTTTCAAAAAGCCAACGTGAAATGCTTCTTAATGGCGCATGTAAGACCTGGGAAAATGATGACATTGCTAAAGCTGTCACCGTACGTGCACTATCGAAAAAGTACTTTGATTATCTCAGAAGAGTTTTGTTATTCTCTCCCTAGTTCCCGCACTTTGCACAGACGCCTTAGTGCAATAACATGTCCACCGGGTTTATTAAATCTTAGTTTAGAAATAATGACACACCAGGCACAAAATTTAACCGAAATGGAGAAAAATGTTATTCTTTGTTACGATGAAATGAAGATTAATAGTGACATGTGTTACGATTCTACTTCCGATTGTATCTATGGTCCCTGTAATTATGTTCAAGTAATTCTAGTCCGTAGTATAGCGAAAAACTGGAAACAACCAATCTTTTATCAATTCGATTGTCCTATTACTCCGTCGTTGCTAACAGAAGTAATCAAAGCTGTTGAACATACTGGTTTTAAAGTTCGTGGCTTTGTAGGTGACATGGGACCTAAAAATCAAAAACTTTTAAGAGTTCTTGATATCAATGTTGGCCACACATACATTATGAATCCAGTAGATCCAAACCGCAGAGTATGGGCATTCTGTGATATTCCTCACGCTTTAAAGTTACTAAGAAATCATCTACTTGAGCATGGGTTCAAATTCGAGTCAGGAGAAATTATAACCAAGACTGTATTAGAAAAGCTAGTCACGGATAACAGCAATTTAGATTTGCAGTATTGCCACAAGTTGACAGCAGACCACTTACTTGTTTCAGGGGCGGAACGACAAAATGTTAGAAAAGCTGCTGAACTGTTATCGGCCACCGTAGCCAAAGCAATTCTCCATAGGTATCCTGAAGAAAAAAGTACAGCACAGATCATTGCTATAGTTAATGACGGTTTCGATGTTTTGAATTCCAGAATACCAGTAACTCAGTCTTGTGTTCTTAAAAGTGCATTCGGAATGTGTGTAGAAAAGCAGAATGAAGCATTAGAAAAATTAG
>JAGDQP010056309.1:0-12964 GCA_022664845.1 Lepisma saccharinum
ATATTTTAACTTAGAACATCATACCAACAACATTTTAGTTCCATATGAATCAACAAAGGTGTAACATTCATCTCGTAATGTATTTAATAAAAGGTAACTTTTTTTACTAACTCAATTTCTCGATATTTTTGCCGTAAAATGTTAATGTGGATTTTAATACTTAGCAGCTAAAGACGAATCGTTACGGGCTGAAGTCCAAAGTTACTAGACTGGCAGTCTGCGGTGGTAGGCCATCGGGTCGAAGGTCCCGGGTTCGAGTCCCGGCAGGGGAATGGGTGTGGATTTTAATACTTAGCAGCTAAAGCCGAATCGTTACGGGTCGAAGTCCAAAGGTACTAGACTGGTAGTCTGCGGTGGGAGGCCATCGGGTCAAAGGTCCCGGGTTCGAGTCCCGGCAGGGGAATGGGTGTGGATTTTAATACTTAGCATCTAAAGCCGAATCGTTACGGGTCGAAGTCCAAAGTTACTAGACTGGCAGTCTGCGGTGGTTGGTCATCAGGTCGAAGGTCCCGGGTTCGAGTCCCGGCAGGGGAATGGGTGTGGTTTTTAATATTTAGCATCTAAAGCCGAATCGTTACGGGACGAAGTCCAAAGTTACTAGACTGGCAGTATGCGGTGGTAGGCCATCAACTCGAAGATCCCGGGTTCGAATCCCAGCAGGGGCATGAGTGAGGATTTTAATACTTAGCAGCTAAAGACGAATCGTGACGGTTCGAAGTCCAAAGTCACTAGACTGGCAGTCTGCGGTGGTAGGCCATCGGGTCGAAGTTCCCGGGTTCGAGTCCCGGCAGGGGCATGAGTGTGGATTTTAATACTTAGCAGCTAAAGAGAAATCGTGAGGGGCCGAAGTTCAAAGTTACTAAACTGGCAGTCTGCGGTGGTAGGCCATCGGCTCGACGGTCCCGGGTTCGAGTCTCAGCCGTATGACATCATTTTTCTCTCAAAAATTCATACGTAGTGTTATACAAACATCTCGTAAGTCACCTCAAGCCAAGTACGTGGATGATTACGGCCGCCATCTTACATTTGCGTCACTCTTCAATTATGTCATCACTTTTTTCCCACCCAAAATTCAATCGTAGTCTTGTACGAACGACCACACCACGTCATGAGTGTTAACTACCTACCACAGGGGTCAACGACCTACCACGTCAATGGAACTACGTGCTGGTTGCTCCTGGAAGGTAGGCAGCCCGCAATTTTCGGTCGTTGTGTCCCCTATTCTACTGGCTAGACTCGAACCCAGGAAGCCAATGTCTTGACCAGTTGTTCAAGAAGACGACCTGGCATACGGTTCTTTCGAACTTGTATTTACAGTGTATGTGTTACGTAAGAAGCCCGTTCATGTGTCTTATTTTTTTTGTTATATTCTACCACTTTAAAACATCTGGAAAAATTCATGGTTATAGAACCACTAAAAACACATATATTTTTTTCGAGCCAACTATTGTCTTGGTTTTTTTAAATTCAATTTTCAAGTTTTTTAACCTCTCTAAAATTTGAATTTTGCGCTAATATAAATGAAACAATTACCATCTTCTAGAGCTTGAAGAAACCTTCAATTTTTTATTTTTTTAAAAAAAGGTGATCCTAGGTGCAAATCCGACCGAGATATCGCTAAACTACCAAAAAACACACTTTATTTTATTTTGAGGTTAGGTAGCATCTTTTGAGCTGAAATTTGGTGAAGAATATGGTAGCATTTTTGATGCTGAATATGGTAGTATTTTTTATCAGGATTCCTTCAAAGGCACTTTTCACCAAAGGACCTAAGGCCGCCACTACACTCCTCTCACCACAATCGTGAGCATTGACTATTTTGCTAAGCAGGTTCTCCTCAAATGGATAACAGTTTCGGTATTGTTTAGTGTTCAAAAATAATATTGTTACTCTTTCGCTAAAATAATTGAATTATTCAAGTTTTAACGCGAAATTGATTTTTAAATTTAAAATAGTTCTCTTGCTTTCCTATAAATAAAAGATTCTAAATCTTTAAATTTAGTACTGTAATGAAATGATCAATTTATTAGCTTTATAATATGTTCTGCCAAACTATCTATATTTCCATTTTGTAAAACGCTAATATTTTTGTCGTGCCCTACGCTTTTACTATGGTGAAAATAATACTCAGTAAAATATATCCTTAAAAGTACCGTAAAACGAGGCGACCTGACACAACGACTTGAGACTTGAGACAGCTGTACAATTTTAGAATTTGCAGTTAGCCACATCGATAACTGATAGAGATTTCGCGCGTGATCGTCAGTTGTTGCATTGTGGTATGTATGACAAGTGTTCTGAGTGAAGATTTTGCAAGTCATTTACGTGTATGTGGTTCCTAAAAGAGTATCATTGTTGAGGTCAAATTCTGTAAAAAAAAAAAGTTAATTGTTGAAACTTTCATGTATGGGTTCTAAAATTACTTCCATCGGCAAATAAATTCTAGGTGTATGTTGAACATACAGTATATTGTATATAGAGCAAATGAAGAGATAGTGTTTATATTGTTGGTTTTGCGTGATTGCAAGGCTGGTTTACAGTTTAGGGTGTACCTCAGGAAAGCAAGAAAGAGACTACTTCTTCCTCACATTAGATTTCCTGAAATTGGTTAAATGGCCAGAGCACAACAAAGTATCGTAGAAGACGAATTGATGTAGTACTTGGGAACAGTGTCGGTGAATATTCAGAAAGTGCTAATGATCAAGAAGAGAAAAACATATTGGAAGGTGAATTTTCTAATTTGGATGAGGCTCTACACCAAAGGTTTGTTCGGGTGGTCTGCTCGGTGTTGCATTCGCTGCACTTGAAGCGTAAGTTAGTACAGAACTGTCTTGAGTACTGTACGTCACAATGTCTATTGTTGCAATCCCGTACATCTCTCGCTCGAATGGACTGATGCTTATTTCATTCTGATAGCAGGTAACGTCATTTGTAATCTTTTCTCTCATACATACACAGAGAACGCAGCACGACTCTCAAATGTCTGTACCAACCTGCACTAGCTTACAAGCTGGGTCAGAAAGTGTTTGCCTTGGGTTAAACTACCTGTACACGTGCCTGCCATCCGAACAGTTTAAGTTTAACCTGCGCTATCCACTCAAGCGCAAAAGTGCGAACTAGTTTTAGCATGCAGCCCGCTCGAACAAACTGCAAGATAGATGAACAGCAACAGCAACAATGAAATTATGGAAGAAGTCACAAATGCAGACACAGTTGTTTCAGTAAAAGATACCAGTTCTATCTTCAATCTGAAGAACTTGTATTTGTCAGTTTTTAATCGCAAAAGGACGCCGCTTGCGATTTCTAGCCAGAATATTAACATCGAGAGAAATATTATGACCATGGGTTTTGTGAAAGAAAGTGAAAAGGAGAAAGGAGTTTACATATAGCCAACACTAGAAGACGTATCTTCCTTCCATGTGGAAAATATTGGGAGCAAGTTTAAGCCACCTACAGTTTTAAGGCGCGCCGCTTTGTTTGATTTGTTCAAGTTTACTTAAATTATTTTTCTAGTGTGTAAGTTCAATAACTTTAACGTAGCAAATGTTATACTGTATGTTTACATTATTGAAGTTTTGTGCTTTAAAAGCATGTTTGTAATATTGAAAAAAAAAAAAATTTAAAAGACTAATTTCTGTCTCAACGAATCGCAATAGCCACATCATTTGAGACTAACCAACTAATTATGTCTATGTCTCATGTCACCCCAGATAACGGGGTGACATGAAATAATGCGTTCCAATTTATAACCAATGTGTTTCTGACGAATAAAAGTTCTTAATACCATGTATCCAATCATAAATGAGTATTTGCACAAATCCATATCAAATACCCTTCGAACACGAAATATAAAGTGTCAAAAACCTGAACAAACATTCAAAATCTGTCTCAAGTCACCCCGTTTGACGGTATTAAAATATTTGTTAGGATTGCCCAACCAGGTAAGGCAATTTGTGAACAGTATAGACCTTTTGTGAAGCTGAATTTCTGTGAGCTACCTTATATTTGAAACACTTTTTATTTTAGCATTTTAATGAACGTATTATAGAGCACAATTTGAAGTTCAGGTAGCTTGATTCTTAAAATTGGCCAATTAGTTTTTATGCAGTCTTGTTAGAAGTCCTCTGTAAGTTTTGTTTGCCATTCATAGCCTCCCCCTCACCTTCCTTGTGATAAACATTAAACGTCATTTCATCTGTTTCATTGAAACAAAAGAATATCGTCTCAGAAGTATATCGATAGTTGGGATAAAGACAGAGACAAGGCAATTTTCACATCATGATGATGTTTAGTATCTGTTCTTCCTGTTGTGAACGCCCTTCTGAGCATTGAGTGCAAGCGAGCATCACCGAGAGATGAACAAAGCAACGACCTTTGCCCTTGACAAAAGAGTTTGCTTCATTTTGAAACATCTAATGGCGGCGCTCATTTATCCTCATTCGTCCACAACAACTCCTCCTTAAAAACTTTCAAAGTTTCCTCGTTTTCTTCTTCTGTTGTTGAAGTAAATACTTTCTTGGAACTCGTTTTCTTCTTCTTCTTTATCATATTCCGTACTTTATCATGTTTCTTCTTTTTTCTCCTGAAAAGAACAAGTACAAAGAGAGTGAAATAGAAAAAAGAGATTTAATCTTTTGACTAACATTTTGAAATAAATACACCTTTGATTTTTGCTTACTTTAAATCATCGAGTTCTACGTAGCAATACTGGAGTGTCTACGCCAGACCAAATATTTGAACTCGTTTGTCCACTTTCAGTCTAATCCAATTGTGGACCAAATTTTTAGTTGTCAGTTTTATACGATTCTTATCGTTTTGAATTGAATTGAATTGTAATTGATTTAACTTTTGTACTTTACATAACATTTCGACTCAAAGAAGCCTCATCTTGTGTGTGAGTCTCATTCTCGAAAAAAAAAACACCATAAAATATTGAGTCATTCCTATAATGGTATACCGCACTCTGCATATAATAGAAAATGCTGCAATTTTTTTTAAGAATTAAGACGTAAATAAAAAAAAACGGGCCGCACACCGATATCAAGCATAAAACAATTGAGTTAGAACCGAAAATTTGGTCTACATTGGTTTAGATTGAAAGCTTAAGTGTCCTCGCCGATCCCTGGCTTCATATATTCATGAGATTTTCAATGGTAGCAATCAGTCCAGTATCGTTTTTATATAGAGGTCATTGGTTCAGTCAAAAAAAAATAATCGAAAAATGAGATAATATTTTTTTTCAGGTTCTCAAGGTTGCTTTTATTTGTTCGTGCTAAAAGGAATTCAGTCAAATGCTAAGGGGACAGTTATTGGTCTTTCGATCATTGATTCAGAAGCAGGGTTGGGGGGGAAAAGTTTTTTTTAAAACAAATGTTTAAAACGTGTTTTTTATGTTTTTTGTTTTAAACATGTTTTTTATAGACTGCGAAAAGAACAGCGTTTAAAATGTTTTAAACATTTTCTTAAAAATAAAAAAATGGTAGGGGTTATGATAGGTACTCCGTCTGCAGTAGCTTCTATAGCGTTTCAATCGCGCTTCCGTCTATTCAGATGTATTTACTAGAAATTGTAGGTTGTATTTTACTAAATTTGATGAAATTTGCTATTTATTAAAATTCAATGAGAAAGTTATTTATTATATAAAAGGTAAAAAAGTAAAAGCCTACTCTGTGCAATACGCACTCGCAGTGAACGTCGCATGGGCGATGTGCAGGTAGCGACCCACATATTCTCGACCAACGGCACGATGTAAGGTGTGGTGATCAGTCCCATGCTCGGCTGCCCTTACCTCCCAAAGTGCCCATTAATACCAAGGACACTGTGGTACTCAGTTTGATAAGAGGTTGAGTATATCTCAGAGCGCCTGTCATGAAAACAATGAAGGAAAATTCTCCATTGTCCTGGTCGGGATTTGAATTACGCTTCTTGAAAGGTTCTCTCGTTCGAGAAACAAGACTTGCCATTTCCTGTTTACACAATCTACATTTGACTTTTACGGTTATTTCCGAAAGGATTACTTTAATAATGTGTGTCCAGATTAAATCCTTTTTTTCTTCCTGTGCAACCCACTGATAATGAATCTATAAACAAACAGCAAAGAAGCAGAATACACAGTGTTGTAAAAAAGTTTTATTTTTTGTGAAGATTTTTGAATTTTTTTATTTTTTTTTTAGTTCATTTTCATGTGTTTTTCTAAATGTAGTTTTTTTTGCACACAAAGCAAGTATTTAATGTTTTACTCTGTAGATAATCAATGTAATCAGCAGAATTGGATTTAAGCTTTCACACATTCATCCCAATTTACTATTGCTTTGCTTTGTTTTCCTGCAGCTTTACAAGGCAAATGATGGGATTATTTATGCATTCATTGCCACATTGCAATACTTCCTATATCTTCACCCTGACAAACATAAGGGAACTAAGAACATATGGACTGAAGTTATTTGGTAATATAATACTAATAAATCTCCAGGGAACTGAAAAAATATTTTGAATTTAAGTTCGTAGAGATAAATACAACTTCGAATACATCTTTACTGTAAACTGAAAAACTATGAATTCTTACCGAGATATGGTCTCATCCCGTATATACAATGCCTTAATTTCTAATTACGGTATTATTCAAGGAATATATATATATATATATATATATATATATATATCCTTAGCTAAAAGTCCCGGGAAATAACCTGCTTCTATTCAAGGGAAGAGATATATGTTTTGGTTTACTAGTACATGTGTTTCACTATGAAAGCTCGGTGGCATTGCTATCCATGCCATGCACCGGGCTCCAAGCCTCACTCCGTATACTATGAAAATATATACAGCTAGCGGCAGTGTAACAAAAAATATTTTATGTTATGTGCAGTTTACAAAAGAGATGTATAAATTCATAATGAATACTCTTATAAACAAGCAATTCTTCTAATGAGTCTGTTGCAATAGGGCTCTGGCTCTGAGAAATATTATTTTAAAGCATACATTCCGTAGCCAAGTCTCGTGGCTCCCCAAGCACTTTTTTTGAAAGCATGGGAATGGCTATCAGCACGTAACAATATGGGGGCCATTGGAAAAATTGAACTTTAAAATAGGATGGCAACGGTGTTTGGGTGTTTGGGTATAGGAAACAACCACACAGTATGTTCCGATTGTGTCGAATATGTATACTCAAAGCTTGATGCAGATACGTCAAACTGAATGGAAGTAGTAAATATTTAATTTTAAAAATTGATTGGCAACACCATCAACTGTGGGACCTGAAGTACCTCTATGACGCGTCCCAGTACGTAAATACAAAGTCTGGTCCTAATACGTTCAACGATATGAAAGGATTAAACATTTTATTATCTGAAATTGATTGGCAACACTGACAATTTTGGCACCGGAAGTACCCACATGAACTGCCCCAGTACATAATTCACATGTAAAATTTGGTGTAAGTCAATGCGGATACGTCCAACGGTAACAAATATGAACTAACTAACTTTATGACTTCTAAAACTCGCAAGTTCATCGCCGCAGTAACAAACGTTCGCCATTGGATTCTATCCTGGGCAACATCAAGCCAGTTTTCATCACGAACGCCTACTTCTCGAAGATCTCTTCTAATATTGTCCTCACAACGACATCTCGGTTTTCCCAATGGTCTTCTTCCATTCGGCCTTCCAACCAGGAAAGAATATAATCTTCGATTTTTCCCCATCCGAGCTACATGGCCTGCCCACCTTAGTCGTCGAGATTTCATTATTTTTACATCTGGTGAATCGTACAGTGTGTTGAGTTCTTTATTATGCAGTCTCCTCCATTCTCCTCGTCCCGTTTCGGCCCGTATATCTTTCTCAAAACCTTATTTTCAAACACACATAATTTATGTTCATCTACTAGGATCGTACTCCAACTTTCACAACCGTAAAGTATTACCGGCAGAATAACCGTTCTGTATATTTTTAATTTCAATTTCCTTGATATTAATTGCGATGTTAAAAGTTTTTGGACTGAATAGAAACATGCGTTGCCCGATACTAAGTGACTTTTTATTTCTTCCGTGACCTCATTTTTGTTTGTTTCGTATGCTCCCAAGTATTTAAATTTGTTTACTTTCTCTATGACCTCATCCCTAACTCTTATCTCTTATGTTTTTATTTCGTTCATTCCCTGTGTTGCGGCTTGTTATCATGTATTTTGAGTTATCTATGTTTACCTGTAGACCTATCTCATCGCACGCTTCTACTAAGGCATCGGTGTTGCTTTGTAGTTCATATATATCGTCCCCTATTAAATCTACATCATCTGTGTATACGAACAGTTGATTCAAACCATTCAATGATATTCCTTTTTGTCCCCTTTAAATTTTAAAATCGGATATTCTAACGCAAAGTTAGATAGTAGTGGTGACAAGCCAACGCCTTGTTTCAATCCGTTGCGAATTTGAAACTATCTGACATTTTAATACCTATCCGTACTCTGCTTATGGGGTCGCTGAGACACATCTTCACTTGTTGAACCAGTTTTTTTCGGAATTCCAAATCGTATCAGGATACTGTATAACTTTTCCCTTTTAATAGAATTATATGCTTTCTTAAATTCAATGAATAACTGGTGAACCGTCCCATTGTATTCCCGTTTCTTCTCCAAAATTTGTCTCAAGGCAAAAATCTGGTCCAACGTTAATTTATTTCTTCTAAATCCACATTGGTGATCTCCAATTATTTCATCTACGTATACATTTAGGCGTGTTAAAAGAATATTACTTAATACTTTGTAACAGGTTGGAAGTAACGAGATTCCACGGTAACTATTACAATCCGATTTATCGTTTTTTTTTTTTTTTCGCCTTTTTTTTTTTTTTTTGTAAATCGGAACTATTATTGAGATTTTCCATTCCTTTGGGAGCTCCTCCTTTCTGAAACAGCGTTTATCAATTTATGCAGTTTTTTGATTAGTGCCGTTCCTCCTGCTTTAATTAATTCGACTGGAATTGTCTATTGTCTATTCCTGGTTATTTGAAAATTTTAAATTTATTTACCGACATTTCTATCTCGATCTCACTAGGTTCGGGAACCCATGGTTCTGCGGTATGGACATCAAATTCCTCTGGTTGTTCGCCGTTGTGTACATTAAGAAGTTTGTCGAAGTAACTTTTCCAAACATCGACAATTTTAAACGGATCCACCTAAACATCTTCACGTTCATTTCTAATCATTCCTAACCTCGGCTGGTAACCTTTTCTTACAGAATTTACCCCTTTGTATAGATCTCGTATGTTATTTGTCTTCCCGTTTTCCTCAATCTCCTGAATCTTCTGCGTCAGATATTCCCGCTTTTTGTTTCTGAACCCGAGTGTCGCGTTACTGTAGTGGTTGGTATTTGCTTCGCTTTTATTACTGAGCCATCGTTGCCTTGCTTGTGTTTGTTCCTCATGAAGCTTAAGGCATTCTTCATCAAACCAAGGTTTGTTTTTCTGTTGTTTCTTCTCACCTACACGTTCCTTCGCTGCACTCTTAATTGTTTCACGAATTGCCTCCCACATCTTACATCAATTTCATTATTAATATCATCACGATTATTACTCGAGTCGGCAAGATTTCGAACCTATTTGAGATTTCGAGTTGGTAATCTGCTTTTAACCTCGGATTATTTAATCGTTTAACTTCGAATTTCAGTTGTTTTGACCCTTTGTTTTCTCTGTTCGCCATGCATAACTTTTCTCTTACTTTTGTGATCACTAATTGATGGTCGGTGTCACCTTCCGCTCCTCTGTAAGACCTAACGTCCATTATGTTGGTGTATCTTCTTAGATTCTAAGATTTATTCTAAGATTTTTCTTAACCCTGTTCTTGGAGCCCCCTGAAGCAGCCTCCGCCTGTAGATCCGAATGAGGGACTAGTTTAACTCCGAAATATTTTACCCCAGACGAATCCATGAACCATTTCTTACTATTTGTTGACATGTTTTAGCGGTGTAGAGTTGTCGCCATTACGACTTCGCACTAAAGGCATTCATTGAAGGTGTCGTCCTCTGTCCATCTCTAAGCCTTGCCGATGTCATTCATCTTCAGCCTCAATGTGGTAATGGTGAAACTGCTTCCCTTCACCATGATATTTTTGTTCGGGATTATCTTCCCCTAGCCTTTGTAGAACCCTCTACTAACTTCAAGGCAGCAGTACTGGTTTTGGTCCGCCCCGGAATATTTCCGGTAAACATCATATATGGTCGGCATTCCCCTATGCGCCAGCTTGGGAGGCGCCTGGTGAGAGACCAGTAACTCCAACCCGGTAACAAATATGAAATCTAGATTTTTTAATCGTTTGGCAACCCTGACGAACTACGGTGCCTGGAGTGCCTGCATGACTTTCCCCAGTACCTAATAAACATGTATGTCAAATTTAGTGTTAATCAATGCACACATGTAGATTTGTATTAATAAAGGCATTTCTATAAGTGGAATTTTAGACGACTGAGGTTTTTGAGGTCGGGGACATCCAAAACTTTTTTCTATTGTGTTGACTGATGTTTAAGCTAAGTTTGGGTCAGATACGATAGGGAAGTTTTTTTTAAGTTGGCAACCCCGAAAACTGAGTAAAACGGAATATCTGACAAAAAACGAAAAATATTTGAAATCTAGGGTTTAACTATGTTACATTACTTCTTAATTACCTATATGAAAGTAATTTTTGCTTAATGATACGTTAGCAGGATTACAAATTGATGCCTTGAAAAAAAATCATAATTTAGAAAGAACGAAAGCACATGTCTTTTTTTTAAAAGGAGCCAACTTTTTTTTATATATAGAACACTGAGTAGCTAATAATTTCTACCACCCGGCATAAGCTCCAAGCACCGAATAAGAAATGATTATCAGATCTACACAATTGTCCCTTTTCTCATAAACATAAGAAAAGAGATAGAGCAATGTAATCATAAAAGCAAATACATGGCCATGAAGGTTTTTTTTCCTGGCAGTTTCTTACAATAAAAAAGAAACAATTGAAATACGAACATTTTGTTTCACGTTATTGATAGTGAATTAATATTTCGCTCTTCTCGCAACCAACCGATAAAGAATAAATCGAAACAACACATTTTATGTCTCCGTTTGTAGGCTTGCGGCGCCATAAGACTGATAATTTTGGAAACTAGCTTTCACACGGGACAAAATGCATATGTTTCACTGGTAAAAACACCGCCTTTCGTACACTTAAAAATAATATAATACTTTCAAAGAAGAAAACTAATATTAACGTTTTAAACACGGCTTTAAAAAAAAAAGATCGTTTAAAACAAATGTTCGAAATGTTTTTAACAAAATGTTGAAAACAATCGCTTCTGTTTAAAACATGTTTAAAATATTTTGTTTAAACATTCCAACTTTGTTCAGAACTGGAACATACTTTTACAAGTCCTGGAATACCAACAATAGAACTTCCACGTAAAAAAAAAAACAAAAAAAAAAAAAAAAACTTATCTTTAAGGGAAAGTTGCCTTACCGAAGGCCAAGTTAGATTATATTAAAAAGCTCCAGCTGTACCAATACAATATGAATAGTTCTACGGAGAAATTTATGTGTGATCCACAACTGAAAATGAGACTAGACGAAGTATATAAACATCAACACAAGACCTATGTAACCATCTCACTAGTCTTTCACTAAAACAGTTCAAAATTTATTAGAATATCATCTTTCGTACTTTTTTCAACACCAAAATTATGTATAAAACGCTTAAATATGTCTTAATTTACCATTGGATGCTTTAAGGGGATTAGTGAAACACTTTTAATAAAAAAAAATTGCCACGAAATATTATTTTCACTCCTCTCAAGTACATGGCTTCATGTTTCTTGTAATCTGAAGGTTTTTTTTGATTATTAAAAAGAACACTACTGTCATTTCCAAGGTAAACTTTTGGTACAGTTTCGAGCTATCCTATTTGATACTTTTTCATTCTTAAGTAGCACATCCACGTCGGCCGATATAGGCATTATCGATTTTACGACATCGATCGATATTGTTCAACGACATGGGCCCCATATTGGATGGCAAACATCTTGACCAATATCGGTCAACGATATAGATCGACATCAGGCATAGACATCGTTCGACATCAATCATCGACATTGCTCAATATTGGGTATCGACATCGCTCAATATTGGTCACTGACACTGTGAACATAATGTAATTGTTTTTTTTTTTACTATTTTTTTTAAGGAATCCCATTTTTTATATAGAATCACCAACATAGACAATGCAACAAGAAATATTAAATCGCGTTAGAAATTGTAAAAAAAAAACTATTTATGTAAGGAATATTATTTTTCTGTAGCTAAAGTTACATCACTTTGCTGTGCTAATGGATTGTAACATTTGTCGACCACTGTTAGTTTGCAAAATAATGTTTTTTATTGCGTTCATGCTAAAATTTGTAGTTCCGCTCAATTGTAATCATTTCGCGTCTGTTCCGCTTTTTTTTTTTTTTACCCTTTTTTCCCAAGAACTTAAGAGTACAATGGCCATGATTACAATGAAACAGCTTCAACTGAATGAAATGATGTAAAACAAACGCAAATAAATATAAATTTAACTTATCCTTCTACTAAAGGGAACTTCTCTTAACAACCACATGGCCTCGAGAAAATACACTACTTTCTACCATACAAACGAAACAAAAGTGTAAAATGTTTCCTGGTTCTGGTAGTATACGATAACCAGCGTAATAAATATTACTATCAATCTTGTTGGTTTGCCTATGTACTTACAGTGATCAAAGACTCCTTGGGAAAAACACAATCAACTTTAACACTTTATTTGTCTCTGTCCTTCCCGTGGAAGAGCAGGTTATTTCTGCACTTTAACATGCTTAGATGAACAACCCCTTTGTCACCACACAAAGCTCGCCGCGTGTTGACTATGACATGAACTTTTATATTTTATCACCAGAGGCACATAGCGTCGCTTGAATAAATCGG
>JAGDQP010056310.1:383-12964 GCA_022664845.1 Lepisma saccharinum
ATTCAAGCATTAACCAAGTGTTCAATTACTGCGTAATTAAATCATGGGGTAAATCGGTCGGTGTATACTACTAAGCAAATAATCATTTTATTAATTATAATTATTATTAATTGCATATATTATTATTAGTATAGTAGTATAATGTATATTTAAGATTAGCGGTAGCACAGATTCTGAGCCAGGATATGTCACTGGTAAACACAATTATTTTCAGTAGTACTACAGTGGGTTCGGTAGAGCACTCTTTAACGTTACTGGTTCGAATTCAACTTTCAGGTGTAGGTCCCGATAGCCTCGGTGGTGATATGGAACGTAAGACTGAAAGAAACCAAATGCATTTAATACGTTTCCAGTTTTATCTTTTTTTTGGGGGGGGGGAAACTACATCTCTCATTACTAAAAAAAGATTCGTTCTTTGCATCGAATAATAAAACTGCTCAATATGTGACAGAAGTGTGCAGACTGTGCTTCCTGAAGTGCTATAAAAGTGTTCCAAAATCGCATGTGCTCTAGAAGTGTTCTGTTTTAAAACATATTTTTCCATTTCATTAATAAAGCGCTATTGGAACACTTTTGGAGCACTTTGGAAACGCTTTAGTCGCATATATTTCCTTAAGAAGTGTGCCAAAAGTATGGCAAAAGTGTTATATTTTTTGCAGTGTACTAGTCAAAGGCACTAAAAGGCTGGCCTTCTGCCTTATTCACTAACATCCACCAATTAAAATTAAGAATTCATTTCTTCTCTACCTTTCTTATCTATGAAGATCGTCGATTAATATTAAAAAATAATTTTAGAGGCACCGAATCAATAGGATGTAATAATTACAAAATGACATATTGACATAATTGTATAGAATGTATTTTTTCTGTTTTTGTGGAAATTAAAAAAAGAAACATACAGCTCAATAGTTTCCCTCCTCCTTGACAGTATCCGAAAGCAGGAATAGGCAAAACAGGAGATCCTGCTAAGCCTACAATTTTGATAACGTAGGAATTCTTTCCATATTACTGCGAGCCCACTAGAATCCTTTTTAATAACTAAGTACCTCCCGTAGTGCTACTCTTGGGGAGTCTTGACTGCTTATTTGCTCTTAAAGTGATACATTATGCAATACCTCCATATTTCACAAATGAGGAAAAAAAAGGTCTAAATATGGCTAAAATAATTCGAACTTTGGATATCCGGATAATCCGTCTGATATCCGTTTTAGAGAAGCCTTTTAATCTGGATAACTAATAAAATGCAGATAACAAAACCTTCGGATGACATATTTAATTCGAATGATGGACAATATGGGAAGGATGTCATACGGATTATATTCGTTATTCAAATATCTGTTATCCGAATTTAGCATAACCAGATAATGGATATAAAATCGGATTACAGATAAAACGTGGATGGTGATTGACAAAAAAAAAAAGAAAATCCGTATGACATAATTCGCATATGTATAATATTTATTTATTTGGTACCTATAATATGCGAATTATGTCATACGGATTTTTTTTATAATACGTCATCCGGATTATATACGTTATCCGAATGTAGGTGTACTAAACTGAGATGAATAGATGTTCTTTATCCTAATAAATTTTTATATGTGATAGAAAAGAAGACAAAGACTGTTCTAATTCTAACATTTTCTTCTGATCTATCATTTATGGTAAGTTATAAATTTCATCTCTTACCATAATACACCATTATGACATTGCCAAAATTTCGGTGTAGTTGGTAGCGAAATTCTTCGTATGGTGGTGAATAAAACGAAATATATTTTCTACTGGTTAAATAGAATAGTGTCACTGTTTCCTTCAAGCATTGATGATAACAAATGATTCCAAACTCTGAAATGAGAGATATTTAAATTTCGTAGTTAACATATCTCGAAAACAGCTTTCTTTTCCTGGTAATGTAGTGGTTTGATTCTTTGTAAATTACAAAAGCATAATTTGAAAACATGTTATTTTGCTACAAGGCCACAATTTCATGCTCGTTTGTTAATATTATCTCTTGTAGGTACATAAATATTGAAATTAGATCCCCAGTTGGATGAACGGCTAGGACTCTTGGTTTCTGTGTGCGTTGTCCAAAATTCAAATCCGGATGCGGTTCGGAATAGTTGGGAATCTACTTTAACAAAAGCAGTAGCTCCTGCTTTGAGAAGCTCGTTTACGGCGTTAGTAACAAATATAAAAAGCAATCTCCGAGGTCTAGTGATAAAGTTGCATTGGCGCTGGGGCGAAGCAGATTAGAACTTTGTTCCAGAAGAGAATCCAGAATGAGAACTTCGTATAAGTAGATAAACATTTACTTATCTTGTATTGTTACGAACTCTTGACATTTAACTTCGATAAAAACATGTTTTGTGAATAAAGTACGAACGGCTGACAAAGAATAAGAATTCTTTGTAAGCAAAAAGTTATTTAGTTAAATCAGTAATCCAAGTTGAACCTTGTGATGAACTTTCTATCTACATTTTCTGTTTCGTTCGCTTCTTTACAATTCCTACTTTGCTCAAACCAACCATACTCTGCAAACAAAAATAAATAAATAATGGTTGTGTTAATTCAACACTCGGTATCCCACAGCGGCCACCATTTTTTTGTGATTTCGGTGATTCAATACATGATAGTGCTAATATGACATTCACCATTCTGTTGAATCAACATTGACAACACACCCATTGTGTACCGACAAGCTAGCAGTGTGCTCTGAGGCGTTTGGCCTGCGTCTCTAAGGTAACGAGTTTGAACCCCGTCTGGAGCATGGATGTTTGTGGATTTTAGTAAGCATTGCACTCATATAATCAGGACGGACGGATGCCAAAGTTAGTTAAACGACCCATACAGAATAAAATTTACCAAAGTTTTTACATCCATTGTGTTGAATCTCCGAAATCGACACAGTTTGTTGTGTTTGTATAACACAAAAAGTGATGGTCGCTCTGGGACACCAAAAAAGTGTTGAATTAACCAGAGGTGTTGAACCTTGCGAGGTCCGACCTCGACCTCAAACCGCGAGGTCGAGGTCGAAATAAGATCGCGAGTTCCAGGTTGAGCGAGGTCGAGGTCGAAGTCCTGTCGCGAGGTCGAGGTTAAGCGAGGTCGAGGTCAGAGTCCTGTCTTGAGTTCGAGGTTGATGAGGTCGAGGTCGAAGTCCCGTTGTGAGGTCGAGGTTGAGCGATGTCTGGTCCAAATATACAACTATGGAATTAACACAGCCATTTTTTTCTTTGTACAGTTTATACTCATGTTCTTTTATTGTTTCCAGGTGGGATCTATAATCATGAAATTAATAATTTTACTCATGAGAGAATATAGTGAGTATTAAGGCTGTTCAATCTTTCACACTTAAAAAAAAATAACGGATCCAGCGTGATGAAGATAAGCCACAAGCTTTTGAAATTGAAATATAAAGTATTTTCAGAAAAATTCATCTGATCTTCAGATAAAATGTAGAGCAGAATGTTATTTGGGAAATATGAGAATAAATGGCGGGTCATTCCGATAAATGAGAAAATTTCGAACTCCATAGAAATGTGGTTTATCCCCTAACGTGACCAGACTTCTTCTTATCTATGATTTGTTTTTTTTTTTTTTTTTAATTGAAGTGGAAACGGTTTTCTGTGGAAATTTGGCGTTAAGGATAAAATTGTATTGTATTGTACTGAAAGGTTAAAATTAGAATAATTAATCCCTAATGATGATGAAGAGAAGTTATTGTATTGCATTGTATATTACGAATAATTAGGTTCCACAAATTTTGTCGTATGTTGATTATAATGACTTCGATATTTATTCCAGGAAAATGAAATGTTTATGATGTATTTAATGTTGTAGGGACCATTATTCAAATTAAAGTGGAAAGCTTAATTAAAGCAAGATGAATAGTGTAATTGTCTTGATGAATAAGTTTATGCAGTGTTAATAGAACAAAAAGGACAGTTCAAAATAAAAAATTGGTTTCGATTTTTATCGTAGAAACCTCTAAACATTATGTTTTTCATCGCAATGAAAAAAAAACAATAACAAGGAACTTTGGATACATTTTGCTGTGCTTTTAACCAGGAAATCTCTCGCATGTTTATCCAATCCGCTTCTTTACTAAAGCCTAAATGTATACTGTGATTCATGAAAAATGGCAGATAGAAAATTTTCTTGACTTCAAAATTTGCGCAATCTGGCCACACTGAACTTGTACGCATTATAAGTACAACGTATGGAACATAAAGTTAGAAAGCGCAGCGAATATTGATTCGTCATTGTCGTATCTTGAAACTAGTACTTAGAAACTTCACCCATCTACCATTTTTTTATGATTCCGCTTGTACAATGGCTATAGTGTACATAAATAGTAGACTTTTTACTTCACTTCGCTGAGACTGTGATAGTTTCGTGCTCAAGAAATAATATCAGCACCAAAATTTTGTACCCAGTAGTAAAATTTCTTCTCCGAATTAATTTGGAATGAATTCAATGATTTCATTACGGTTTCGTATAACATACAAAGGACGTAATTTCCTGTAAGATTCATAAATCTGTATACAAATCGAACTTTCTATTCCGAAGTTATTAAGGAAGAAGTTTTACGACTTGGTACAAATTTTGGCGCTGACTGTACAAAACGTTTGGTGAATTTATGTCTTTCTGAAGGGGAATTTTGAAAGGTTCTTCCGTGTTTAGTTTCTCAGGAACTTTTCCCTTGCAGGTACATATTCTGTTTGTATCACGTACTGAGAAGTCACTCCGTATTAAACATATTCAATGAACTTAATGTTCTTCTTAGCTAAGTTGGTTAAATAGACCATCATCTGGCCCTGTCATATCTCCGATCCCGCCATTTTCTCTTTCCCTTACTATGATCTATTTCTAAGAGTCAGATAATTAAGCGTACATTGAAGTAGCAACGCCGTTAGTCAGTTGACAATATGATTTTTGTTGTTGAAATAATTATGGACGAATGAGAAGGAAAGACTTCAGAACGAAAGGAAATATATCTTAACCAGTGGATTAGTCTTATCATATGAACTACAGTTTTACTATTAAGAATTATTTTGAATATTCATAATGAATTATCAGAACAAATAGATAGATCTCAAATTTATACATATACGTCATTATACAGTGTAACTACATAATTATGTCATATATTTTTACACAATAGTTAGCACCGCTTATTGATATAATATATATTTGGGGGAAAGCATGTTCAAATTGTAATCATAAGGGTATTCGCACACAAAAAAAGCTAGTTGGAGTGAAGCACAACGAAACAAAGCGGTGCCACACTTAACTCACGTATAAGTTGCCGTGGTCATAGACTGGGGAGGGTGAAGTGGAGCGAAGGATACACAAATATATAAGTTTAGTACAGATCCCTTTGGTTCACTCTGCTGTGCTCTAACTTGCTGTTTTGGTGTGCATCTACGTAAGTAAAAAAGTGTAAATAGAAATAAAACTACACTTCAAGTGCACAATATGTCCCGAAAAAAAGTTCACAATATGTTGCAGTTTTACCATGATATATGAACTTTTCGTGATATATGAACTATACCACATTTTAAGTGCACAACACATGAACTTCTGGTGTGCTGATATCCAACATATGCACAAAAAGTTCAGTTAATAGTGACAAATGTACTAAAATTTAATGGAGATATGAATGGTTCAAAAAACTAAGTCTACTTATTGAATTAGGTAGCGATGGGTTACGATTACAACGAAAGCGATTTTAATGGTCGTCATGATACTATTGATTCGATTCCTGTTAAATATTACTTTTATATCCAAGATTAAGCGTTTCTACAGATTATTTATTATGTATTCCATAAATGAAGTATGGAATACATACTTCGTAGCAACTGTAGCATTAAGACAGAAGTATGAACATCACGGATAATGTGGTAATATTTATAATAGACAAATAAGATAGAAAACAGAATAATCTTCGAATGTTTACGAGTTACTGAGTAACCTATAATTAACATGAAATATTGTGGTGGATGACAAAATATCTAAACGTAATTATAGAACATCAGACGAATAAAGCTATTCATATTCAAATGCACAAATCTCAGCTACATTATTTATTAATGACATTTAATCTATTATGTTACAGAGTTTTGCTATGTATAAAGATCCAATGAAGACACTTTAAGCAACAAGCCTATCTTATTGTATGAGTATCGATAGTTTGGCTATCAATCGAATTCAGATAAATAAGCAAATAGTAAATCTATTAAAAGTGGTCTAAAATACTCCACATAATGTATACTACGGTAAATATAAACTTCATGTGTACAAAATGTGCTCTATGGTTAAGAAGCCAATGAAAATACACATTGAATACACAAAATACTCACAGTTTTAAGTAGGTTCATGTAAAGTTCAGATGAATTCATGTAAAGTTCATTTTTGGTGAAGTTTTTTTTATGTGCTTTTTGTGTCAGGAGAGTTTCAGTGAAGTGAACAAGATTTGATTTATTTAATGGTTTCTAAGATTTGTTTTTTTTAAACATAATAGAAGTGTAATTATCTTTACATTGTACGCTGAGAAATTTATTAAAATAATCATCTAAATGATTCCATAGAGTTGTGTGAATTAAGGTTTGCATGTTAACAAGGCCACCGCGTAAAATCAATAGAAAAAGCCTTTCGGTCAAATCCTTTGAACTTTGGATTTCAATACTTGATAAGATCCTGAACAAAAGTCTCAATAGGCACAAGTCATGAACATTGAAATCACAGATTCCATGAAGTTAAATAAGTGTAGGATTACCTGAAGTTTTTTTTTTTTTTAATAAGTGTCCCGGTTTCGGTTATTACTGTACCTCTGATGCCGGATAAAGGATTTTAGATACGCACCAATCCTCTGGTATTCGGGATTTCTTCGACACCATGCTCGTAATGCCGATAATAATTGTTATTGATGGAACTGATCCATAACTAAAACAAACATTATGTTCTGTTACAATAAGGAATTCTGTTTCATTTTATTAGATTCCTTGATATCATAGTTAACAAATACAGACCTTATAATCCCACTTACTCTGTCCGTCTTTCAGTGTCCGAAAAAAAAATCTCAGGAGTCACAAGCTCTAGAAAGAAGGCTAAGGTGCCGGTAGAAAGGTCTTGCTGGACTAGCTCTGTTGCCGGAACCGTCTCTGGGTCAGCGAGACTTTTGTTCAGGATGTTATGAACGATCGAAACTAAATGTTCAAAGAATTTGAACGAAAGGCCTTTTCCATTGATTTTGTGCGGAGTCCTTTGCACAAGTTAAAATTTAAGCCTAACTGTACAACTTAAGAAAAGAAAATATATTATAACCTACTGGCATTGAGAAATTCATACTTTTTCTTGAAACCAATATCTCGCACCTTTCATGAAGATTTCAGCGATGGACAAAGAATTGTTAACTCAGAGGTTTTGCATGTATGTCCTACGTAAAGATTTCAGCTAATTTATTAACACCTGAAAGCAAGATTTATTGCGACATATTATAGTCTGAAATCAATATTAACAAATTGAATATTTATATCCATACACTACTTCTGTACAAATTACATACAATGAATCAATTAATTCTTACATGTAAGATCTATTTTAAGCAACATCGGTAAAGAGGATCACCCCCAAATCAGTGTGTAAATCAACTAGTGTTGAGTAAATTAATTATATCATTCAATATCTGAATAAACTAAATGAATAACAAAGAAAGCCGTGAATTAAATATGGATCGTGGATTTTTAATTTATTTCAGAGCAAGAGTAATTACAATTACTATTTGTAATGATGATGATTGGTGTACTGCTTGGCGGTAGGTTTAAACCCCTAAGAGCCCTGAACGAAATGAACAACTGGTGGTTTGCACTGGCTTATTTTGGATAGAGATGGCATCCAGTTGACCGAATCTAGAGTTAAACAGGATTCCGAACCACTCAATTCTTAGGCTTTGTCAAGTGTATTGGTACATCTAACTTTTGTGTAATTTATTCCGGTAATAAATGGGATATTTTTGGAACAACTAGAGCAGTATTTTGAGTTTATAGTAACAATGCTATAACATTGCTAATTTCTTCTCTATCTGATATTCTATTGTTGTAATGAATTGCATTCATCACTGGAATAAATCTAAGTTAGATGTACTATCATGGCCAAAATTATGTTCACATGACTTTGTTATACATGATTTTTCTCTAAGCCTACAAGATAGGCCACCCAACTAACGTTGAGTCGGCGGTGTGTGATTCTGAGAGAGTGTGAGTGAGCGAGCAAGGGTTGGAATTTTCTTTTCTTTAACAGAAAACATTATCACATGTCCTGGGTTCTGAAAAATATATTTATGATTTCTTGTAGTATGTAGCAAATAATGAAAAATTTAAGAGAGTACCATTTCAAACAATAAAATAGGAAACCTAACACCATTTTTATTTTAGGTGGGCCACTAGTTGAAGGGTACTGAAAAGTTTAATTCAAATTGTCCAATAGAAAAGATCCTTACCGAACATGGAGAAATAAAAATGAATTTTAAAACCCATGGTTTCTTTCTTTTTTCTTTCTTAATGATTTCCATAGAACACTAACGTTATGCATGAAAGACAAGAGAAAAGGTCTGTTTCTATCAGTTCTTAAAAATAGGGCACGATGGACGATATTTATGCTTGATAATTTCAGATATTATGTTGTTATTTACGTTATTTTGTATGGGCGTGCCTATGATATTGTGTGTGCGAGCATGTGATAAACATCGAAACGAGTATGCTTTCTTCCGAGCACCGTACCTTACTTGGTAGGACGTTGGTTTCGTATTCGGGAAGACCTCGGTTCCGTACCAGCGGCTGACTGTCCTGACTTAGGTTTTCCCAGCGTTTTCCTCAGTGACGCCAGGCATATGGTACACTTCCCATCAAAAACATTGCGACAGCGAACGCCGTGCAGCTAGGTAACCCAAATGGCACCTTCTAATCACATAATCGTTTCTAGTAAACAGACCCCCTCTTTCTCCTTCCTTCGTCTCACCCATACTAAAATCAACAAACATCATGAACACGTTTTTTTTTAAAAAAAATAGACATGTATTAGTATCGATAAGATGAAAGCGAGACGAATCAATATACATAAGTTGATCAAGGGAGAAATTTAAACATACAATGAAACACTGAAACCGATGGATGTCTGTAAGACAGAGGCAGAGAAAAGAGAGAGAGAGAGAGTGAGAAAGAGAGAAGGGAAAATAGAGAAGAAGAAGTACAGATAAAAGTATGGAATTTAAACGTAGTAAAAAATATTAAGTTCAGTTCCCACAAATCAAATCTAACAGCAAGAGAGAAGTGATTTTATATTTTTGCAGGGTTATTCGAATATATAAAGGGTGCTTCAAAAATTCATTAAATCACTTGCAAAATGGAGACCAAACTTGGTGGTCAGATTAAATACTTATGATTTCCAGTGAAACTCCAGTTTTGATACACATCTAGGATAACGTCAAATGTGTAACACACATTGTTTGTTTGCGCGGGGTTAGTCTGCAAATTCGGTGGGGTTTATTAAACATACTGGTTCGGAATACTTTGTAATCAAGGATGCTGCCAGGATTTTCAGATTGGGGGCGTAAAGTCAAAATTGGGAGGGTGGACGTAGAGTTTTGCACAGTTTCTATCACCTTTTGTCCGCAATATGTTAAAGTTGGGGGTAGTCTCGAGGTTTTCCGCTGACATCCCCTACAGGGGCCGGGGTCGAGCGGAATCACTGATTGTAAAAAAAACAGTAGATACTGTAGGCCATGCTGACCCATTGATTCGATTTATACTTGATAACCCGTAGGATGAAGGAGAGATTTTAATTATTTCATTCCGTTTGAACAATGTTTCTTTAAGGGGTGACCAGGACCGGAGATATGACCCCGAGAACAAGAAAAATACAACACCGAAATTCCCAGTTAAATAGGCTTTCCAGACCGGGTCAATCGGGTTACCGTGGCACTTATGTTTGGGTCAGGCCCTATCACCGGGTCGTCGAAAGTGGCCCGAAATTGGCTCTGGAAGACGCACAAAAGGAGAGTGTGTGTGTAAAGTAAGAGAAAAATAAAGATAAATAGATAGAGAGGAGAAGAAGAGAAAGACGCAGCAAATGTACGATAACAATGCAGCAACAAAGAGAGGAAGAGAAAGAGACCAATGAAAAACGTGAAAATTACATTATCATTATGCTAAACAGCACACGCACTGTTTACTCGGATTCTGACCAGTGATGCTCCATAGGTTCTCCATAACCCGGAGATAAATCTGTTTGAATACTTCAGTGTATGCGAAAAATAAACTGGCCGATGGGGAATCGAACCCAGGTTTTCAAATTAGAAGTCCCGCACGCTAGCGATACTCCACAGTTGGCTGTACCCAAGACTTGCTTAACAAATGTTATAGTGTTTCTTTCTAAGAATAATAACGTGAAAAGTGCATATTTCTGATCAATGATGTGTTGTTAACTTTCCTCGTAACCCCCTGAGACTTGATTTGAACTTTCCCAACCAACATTCGCAAATCGTCTTCCTGGCTATAGTGACTCAGTTGCTCCACTCCACAGTCGGAAATATTCTCCGTTTTGCATGACAAGAGATGGTTAGATTATTCACGATTGCTTCGTAAAAAAATCTTTGGATTGAACAGGATTTGAACCCATGTGAGTTTGCTTTTGGACTACAATATCCAGCGCGCTCAACACCTATGAATAACCAAGTTCAAATGCGAGGAAAATGTAAAATTGAGTATATGAGTTTCATTTTGTCTGTATGTATTGTGTGGTAAGTAAATACATGTGTATGTATGTTATTTTTATCATGTTAAATTATGAAATGAATATATTATGGCAGTTTTACGAACAAACCCAGCTTAGGATAAGTATTGCTACATTAAGATACGATCATTTATTGTTGTCTATTTTAACTAAACCAGCCTGAACGAATCTAACATCACCAAAAGAAAATTGTCATTAGCAAATCTAGAAGGTAAAACTTCAATTAAAAGTTCTAATACACTTCGTGCAACGTGAAAAGTTCAACGTAACACAAATTTTAGCTTTTGACATATTGTATTGTAAATATAATACCGCGCAGTCTGAGCCTATTTTGATTTAACCAGTTTCAAAATATCATGTTCAATTTTTGTGATACATTTTCAGTCACAAGTTAGGCACCCATCGTCCCCATGCCTGGCGCTCTACATTGCACTCAGCCTCATATCAAACTGAGTACCAAAGTGCTCTTAGTACTCCTGGGCACCTTGGGAAGGTAAAGTGAGTCGTGCGTGGGACTGACCACTTCACCGCACTTCGTACTGTAGGTCGAGATGTGGAGCGCTACCTCCACATTAACCATGCGCTGTTCACGGCGCGTGCGAATCGCACGGAGGATAGCTTTATCTTTATCGTTATTAATTCGTGTAACAGAGAAACAGACAGCTAAAAGCGAAAGTTTTCCAGATATTTCCATGAAATTTGCCACAATTGCTCACAAAACCTATTTTCGACACTGTGAAAATAATTTTGCGAAACAAAATTTTACACCCCTTTTGGTGGTCCAAACTGAAAAGCTAAGTAGATCGAGATCGAGAGATGCTACAATATTTTATAGACATAATACAGCCGTCACGAAAAGGCCAAGAACAATGGAGAAAGACTGATTACTTTCGCGATTTCGAAAACCCTACTGGTAAAGAGCAAGTACTTTGAACACAAAGGCATACACAAATACACATGGGTATCTCCGGACGGCAAAACTCTCAACTAGATCGGTCACGTATTAGTAGACAGATGAAAACACATCCACACAATGGATGTTAGGTCGTACAGATGAGCGGAAGGTGACACCGACCATCAATTAGTGATCACAAAAGTAAGGGAAAAGTTATGCATCGCGAACGGAGAAAACAAGGGGTCAAAACAACTGAAATTTGAAGTTAAACGATTAAATAATCCGAGCATAAAAGCAGATTACCAACTCGAACTCTCAAATAGGTTCGAAATGCTAGCCGACTCGAGTAATAATAATGGTATTAATAATGAAATTGATGTAAGATGTGGGAGGCAATTCGTGAAACAATTAAGAGCGCAACGAAGGAACGTGTAGGTGAGAAGAAACAACAGAAAAACAAACCTTGGTTTGATGAAGAATGCCTTAAGCTTCATGGGGAACGAAAACAAGCAAGGCAACGATGGCTAAGTAAAAGAAAGCGAAGCAAATACCAACCACTACAGTAACGCGAAACGACTAACTTTGTCGATGTGCGGACATTTTATTTCGACAAACGTCTTAATGTATACAACGGGGAATAAACAGAGGAGTAAGAAGTCCATACCACAGAACCGTGGATTCCCGAAACGAGCGAGATCGAGATCGAAATGTCGGTAAAGAAATTGAAAAAAATTCAAATCACCAGGAATAGATAATATTCCAGCCGAACTAATTAAAGCGGGAGGAACGGCACCAATCAAGGAACTACATAAATTGATAAGTGCTATATGGAGAAAGGAGGAGCTCCCAAACGAATGTAAAACCTCAATAATAGTTCCGATTTACAAAAAAAGGT
>JAGDQP010056311.1:0-12964 GCA_022664845.1 Lepisma saccharinum
GAGTTGGAAATACTGCTTCTCAGATGGCAATGCGATTCATGATTTTACTTACTACATTTGGTCAGCATTAATTTGGAAAGTCTTCGTGTCGATTACTTAAACCTTTTTTAAGTTATTCAGATTTAAACCTAAAATACTTTATTTGTTTTCATATTTGTGAAATTTGAGTATTGGAACACCAAGCACCTCTCTTACTTGTTCATAGCACCTGATGATTCTATATCTTGCCACGTTATATCAGATGCACTATGTTTGCAACGGATTGGTTAATCAGTGATTCGGATCTTTCTCTTCTTAATTATACGCAGGAAATTTCTTTATGTTAAGAAGTGAGAACATGTAATCATGCCTCAGCGTGACAATTAAGGTAAGGAGGATATGAATGCCTACCGCAACCAAGTGTGCAGTGAAACAGAACTTGATGTTGTGATTAGAAATAACTGAATGATTATAGGAAAATATGTGTATGGGAAAGCCATTCGATATATTTCTATTAACTGTAGATGTTATTTTGTTTTGGTTCGTTTTAAGTGAAGAAATTACATTCTATTCTTGTTTTGTCATTCCCTCTGTAAGTCTTTGCCTTCTTGAGAAAAAGGAAAGGAAGGATTATTCACTGTACGAGTATCTGCGTTTTTAGTCGAAAAATGCGAATTTTGTAAGTGCCTCATTTGAATAAACTTGATAGTGGTTGCTATTTTCTTCTTCTAGTATTCGATTCCGAACTTCAATAACTTGAACTATAAGCAATGTTTCTATTCTTAATTCCAATGATTTTAATTTTTTGAAAGCGATATTTTTTCAAACTTAATATCGTTAACTCTTTTGTGAAATAAATACAAAAGCTTCAAATTGACTGCATTCATGCGTGCAAATCATAAGATCTTTAAAAGGGAGTCCAACGTTTCTTTATAACCAGGTGAATATAAACGAATCTGTAACGAAATTGGAAAGAAAGATTAATTACATTGTCCTTATGGTTCCGTATACTAAAAAATTTCTTATTTCTAGCCATAGCCCTGAATTGAGGCCCGATTTCGGCCCGCCGTGCCCTGATTCTATATCCACATTCATTTTTGACTGAATCCAAGTTCGATTAAAAATCGAACCGAATCCGGAAGGAGTCGTCACTATCACATTTGTAATTTTTGATTAGATCGTCACCCACATTTCTACCACATCACACCAGGGTAGCCCGATTTTCAGTCTGGTTCAGATAAAGCCAGAAAGTGTTGATATAGAATCGGTTCCGAATGCAGGGCTCTATTCGAGACCAAGTTTGGCACCAAATATAGCAAGTATATATATTTTATTGCATTTTTTGATTAATACATTCAATCGAAATATTTGAACGATTAATAGCAAAGGAAAATTGATTTTGCCGTGTTTTCTAGCACGGTTTAAGACAACATGACAATAATTAAATATTCCAATCACGCACTTTCAAAATAGGCAGCCGTAGCGTTATCGTCTGAAAAATAAATATTTATATACTCCGAATTACACAACAAAATTACAATTGATGTGTAATGTACAGTACAATCATTGTTAACATCACCAGCGAATTATTAGTGCATGCTGACATATATAGATGCTACGAGTGTGGCTGTAGATTCTTTTTCTGTTTGTTAGTTTCAGAAGGAAGTGTTTTGTTAGCGCATACTGACATATATCGTTGCAATGAATATAGGCATATTTTTTACCATTATTTCTTAATAGTGAATGTAATCATAATGAATTACTGCCTAGGAGATTTAGGTTCTCGGGTAGAATTACTATGTGGAATTTGATAATAACAATAAATGGTTATAAACATGAATAATATTAGATATTATTACCTTTTTCACAATAAACCTTGTGTTGGTAAATGCTGAAATTAAAACAGGAAAATTGATAGCCGCCGCGACCGGAACTCGAACCTGGATCTCCCAGTTGCCGGCTAGGTATGCTACCAATTACACCACCACGGCACGGCCAATTCTCTGTGGATATGGAATGTTCCTCTCGCCTAGACACTCTCCCAACTCTTCATCGTTGGTTAAGAGGTCCAGGCACTCCACTCAGGCGGAGATTTTTGGTTGAGGAATCGTTCTGCTGTCAGGCAGTATGAAAGAATAGTTGTTATTACCCTTTTCACAATAAACTTTGTGTTGATAAATATAAAAATTGACAAAAAGCATTTACGTCATTCAAGATACATCCGTATACACTGCAGTGCCAAAAGTCACAAGATATCTATCAAGTAACGCGAGGAATCCACTCGAGCACGGCGAAGTGCAGCAACTCGACGTGACAGAGACGCGAAAAGTCGCTGGCAGTTCTCTGGAGAGATTTGCAGTCATGCAGTCTCAATTGCTGTCCACAATTCGGTGGTTGCTGCAGGTGGAGGATCCTGGGCGCAAATAGCCCGTTTGATGATATCCCACATGTGCGTGATAAGGTTCACGTTCGGCGATCTGGAGGGCCAAATCATTGGTTGGAAGTTCCCAGAATGTTCCTCAAGCCAGACCGGCACCATTGTCGCTCGGTGGTATGAAGCATTGTCATGCTGGAAAATAACATTGTTTGCAGTGTGCACCAAGTCAATGGAGATGATGCTCAACACGCAGCTGAACATAGTTAATGTCTAGTTCAAGTGGACCAGAGGATCTAATCCATCCAACGTAATCACGCCCCACGCCATGATGGAGCCATCACCAGCTTGCACAGTGCCTTGTTGACAACTTTTGTCTATGTCTTCATGGGGTCTCCGCCACAACCGAATCCGCGCGTTCCAATCTAAAATACGAGTGTAACTGACTACGCTACACTTTGCCAGTCCTCATAGACACAATCTACATGTTCCCGAGCCCATGCAAGTCGACGCCACGATTAGTATCCATACACCATGAAGACCAAATGGTGCTGCACTTTCCGCTGAGACACGTTCCTGGAACGTCCTGCTGTCTGTTCACGCACTGTAGATTGTTTTTCCGGACGAACTTGCCTAGTCTCCGGTAGCGGTCATTCAGCACTCGTTGGCGGCCACTGAGCCTGATGGATCGTAATTCCTCCAATTAGGTAGTCCTGATCCACCGTTGACACTGTGAAGCGAGTAAAATCCAGACGATTTCCGAAATTGCATACCCTAATCGTCTAGCAGCAACTGTCATCCAGCGCTCAAACGCCGTTAATTCTCGTCGGGTTGCCATCACCATTGTAAACGATATTTCGCTGCACTCACAGAAGTCTGACTGACCACACAAATTGCTTCACGCCGTTCGAACGGTTTGAAGCGATGTTACCGGGTCGTCCAATAGTTCCCTCCCGCTATCACATAAGTTTTGGCACATGGATGTACAGTATGTGCACTATATGTTAACTTGATTGTTCTGTTGTTTATATTAGAGCACTTACCGAGGTATTTATTTACAGTTAGAAAATACACATTTGAAGTAGGAACTATATTAATTACAAATCCTTACCTAATATGACTAGGGCAATTTAGGAGTTCGGCAGGTGTAGGTACTATGCGCGTAAATTGTTAAACTTAATTGCTTTGTGTTAGATAGGCCATTTCTGTCTAAACCTTTTACATATTTTAATGATGACGTCCCTGGATGATTATTCATTAATTCAAGGATAGAGAAAATAGGGCCCGAGACCTTGTTTTAGGTACCAAAGAGGGAATTTCTCTTTGTGAAATGGAAATAGAACTTTGGAAAATCTTAAGATTACTGGAATGAGAACTGTTCCGAAATCTACGGCTGTAACTACTGGACTACAAAAATTAGGCGCCTTTGTACTTTTGAAAGACTCTTCTGTTCAAACGAAAAAAGATATAAGAAAAACAATCATTGATATTTTTAATATGAGAGACTTTTAACCATAATTATGAAATAGATTTTAAATGCTACACGAGTTACTGTAAAATCATATTGGATTCTGCTTCTGAATTTACTGACACTTAGATACTATTTAAGTGAACAATATAGTTGACATTCCGATGTACTACCTTTTGTGAACCACCTGCTCTCGATTTGTGAAGAAAATATATTTGTAAAATTTTCTTAAAATTAAGTCGTGAGAAAGGGCGCAACAAAATGTTTTAACATAGAAACCATACTACCGTCCCTATTCCAACAATGACGCTAAATTCACTAGATGGCAGGATAAAATTGCAAGGTAGTTTGCAATAATCTAACATATTTGTTTAACAGAAAGGAAAATATATTTGCATTTGGAAACTGCGAAAGTATATTTTCCCTTTCAAAATTGTGTTGAAATAAAATTATTCGTCTAGATGATAACTGTGTTACGGCTTTTATGCCCGTTCCTATAGAATTAGGTGTTGAGCCAACAGCTGTAAGAACTTTACCCTTCCATGAAAACAAAGTGTGTCACTTGTCACTTGTTTCTCGAGGCTATTGTAATACTTCTGTAGGAATTTGATAGTTGACGATATTTGTCTCCATGCTCATGAAGAACATCTCCATTTGAACATAAAAACCTGAGGTAGACATTCTGCATCCTGGGCATAACTTCTGAATCTTATCCTTATTGAAAAAAAAATGCGAAGAATGTGTTAATGCTTTCCGTCATATGACGTAAATGGATCCTTCATTATCATTTTGAGCCATAACGTGTGAACGATCAAAGATGCCTAAAAGAGTTTTGCCATGAAAAATATCGTAGGACCATTGTATAACATACTGGATTTTTGTGGTCATGGGTGGTACGGTGACGTCACAGTGATATCTCAAACATGATAAACTTTGGCTTTTTCAAAGTTAGCATTTTGGAAAGTTGACAAAGATTCGTTAATCAACCGACTTGGACCAAACTCAGGTATATCGTAAGATTAATAGCCCACATAAACTTCATGAGTCATCACTTCATTCCTTCATTCAAGGGCATCAGTTAAGGGTAAATTGGAGCAAACGCGGATTTTTGGGGTAAAAAGTCTATTTTCCACCATTTTTCGTAACAATGGAAGAAAAATAAGTCCGGTTCATTCAAATATAGGTATGGAGACGATTACAAAGAGGAATTACTTGTTTACTCTACGACAAATTAACAGTTCCTAAATGCAGGGAATAATACAACTCAAAATGGCCGCCGCTTTAAAAAAGGTAAACTATAACTAATTTTGTGTATATTTGCCCAGCTATTGATCTGAAAATTCTGATGTTTGGTCCAATTATGTAACAATACCTCCAAGGCCTGATGCATATTCTGAAAGCCCCAACCATTTTCTTGTGCGGTCTTTAGGGGTTACATATATGAGGAACAGTGTGTTTTTTGCTTTAAAAATGTTGGATTATCACATTGAAGTCGCCCAAATGTAATTGAGAGCTTGACTGATTTTATGGCTGCACGTTAGAAATATGTGTCGAAGCATTGTATATGAAACAAAAGATAATTTAACAGATAACCAGTTATAGGACTGTTTGTAGACTTATTCACAGTAATCAAAATTCTGCAAGGCTTCATATTGACTTGTTGCTTTGATTCGAACGAGTCATGCATCATGAAAACAACTGAAAAGCATAAAAACACTTCCACGTTTTCAGGCACATATCATATTCGTACAATCACTTTCTCAACCAGAGTATTTCAGTATTGTGTTAAGAATTAAATTTATGTTGTGGACAGGCATTAGAACTCCATTATCAAAGTACCCTCCATGTTTCAATTGTTTAAGCTTGTGATAAGATGACTTAACTGAAGCAAGTACGAACAACATAATAGGTAAGTACACAGACAATGCGATGTAGAAGGCAGATCATTCACTGCTTGCAAGAAATCTCGGTTATACATATAATATCTCAAGTAATCAAATGTATTTTTTAGATTCATTTCGGTAAAGCATGAATGCAATGTGGTATGGTCCTAAGATCTGCTTCGACAATGTCAAATTTCAATTCATAATGTGGTTTTATCTCAGAATTACAAATGGACATCCCTGGAGGCCTTTAGGAATGTGTTGCTAAGCCACAAATATATGTTCTAAATTCTAATTCTTATTTGAATTTGTTTAAGGCCTGTAGGCAAACTTTTGGCTAAGGTCGAATGAATGATATAGTGGAATGAAGAAAGTAGGAGGAAATGGGAGAATCTCGAGAAGACCCACGCACACGGTGTTTGTCTACCACAAAGTTCACATGGCACGATCTAACGGCCCCAGGCACCAGAGGTGAGAGCTCTACAACTGAGTCACTGTGGCTCTAATTTTTGTGTCTTTGTAATTACTGTAACTGCAAAAAATGAGTTTTGTAGCAACATCTTTGTTCTAAGGAGACACTTAAAATGTTTCCGTCTCTATGGGACAGAATGCGGAGCTAATATTTGTTGTTAGTTTCTTTCTTCTTTCTTTTCTGCCCTGCTTTATTCACACTTCCATGTAACTGCCTTGCACGAAGTTTAGTCTTTACAGATATATCCAAAACGTTTGAGTGTGATATCACACTTCAAAATCACACTTCATCAAGCCTCTTTTCTTCGCAAGTACTAGAATTCAACAATATTTGGTTTCTTCTTTAGAGTTGAGTTTTTTTTTTCATAAGGTTGTGTAATGTTTACTGATTGGTCTGATTTAAATCTTGTCTCCTTAATTCTTGGAATAGTATCGGACAGAAATTTTGATTTCTTCACAAATCCTTCAAGATTTAAGGAAGATTAAAATATTGGAATGGTTTGACTCCACTCTCCAGAAAACTAAAAAAATAACTCAGTATATTCGGACAGAACTACAAGGCAACCAAAAGAACCCTGAAGCTTTAGATATCCAGAAACAAACAGGTATAATAAAAGTCTATTTACGGTTAGTCTTCAAAGTAATCTGCATTGGCATCCGCTACTTTTTACCAACATTCCTGTAACAACACAATGTCCTGGAGGTAAAACTGGGTGTCAGACGAAAAAAAAAGCCGTGTGTGTCCACCGCAAGTCTGCCTCATTGGAGAAATTTTCCCTACAAATGTGGTTGTCCAGAGAATTGAAGAAGTCCAAAGAGTTGGCGTAAAATCCAGGGAGAACGGAAGATTGCACAATGTCTCCCAGCCTACTTGATGTTCATTATTTCTAGCCACCCGCACCACTTGTGGCCTGATATTGTTGGAAAGTTACAGTAGATCCTTGTGATTCAACAATGCTCCTTCTGCTTATGTGCCTTTTGTGCACGTTCCAACTGCTGCGAGAACAGGTCCGCAGTTATGGTTTTGTCCGATGGTAGCAGTTCTTAGGGCACCACTTGGCGACTAGTCCACCAAATACAGGGTCCCGTGGTAACTACTAATGTCTGGTACGCTTGGGAGTCTCGTAGAGGACACACTTTCGTCACTAGTGAGCACTAGATCGAATATTGATCCAGTTCCAATGCCGAGAAAGCAACGAAACACACATTCACTCGTTGATCCTTGTTGGCTTACGACAGTGTGTGAGATACCTTCTACTCAACTCATACGCTTTCCCTAAGCGGTGCAGGTGAAATTTGAATGTTTCATCAGAAACCTGAAAGCGTTCAGCAAGCTCACCATACGTTCTGCTCTATCGTCATCCAAGGTTGTGGGCGCTACTCTGGGGTTCATCATGCAAGGGACAAATATCTAGACCTGAATTTGTGGAACCAATGCCTGGAGGTGCGCTCATTCACAGCATTATTCAGAAGCTGACGTATTCGGCAACTTGATTCGGGTGCGAACAAACGTTAACGTTATAAAGCAGACAACCCCGAACGACCTACTTCAAACACCTCTGTTTTTATTTGCCACTACTCAAGCTATGACTGCTCTGAGTGCGCAAAGCGCCTATCGTTTCTCGGTTACTGTTTCCACTCCGACCCCGATAGTTTTTCCATTACATGATGATCTTATTACCGTATTAGTGATAACGTCATCTCATCGAACGTCAAAAACGACAATAACTTTTTGGTTACCCTGTACTTCTTTAATGAAAAAAATATGTAGCTTTACATTTCAGAGCATGGCCCATACCGATTGCTGGAATGGGCCTTGTATAAATCTTAGAATGAAATGTACAGAGATTAAGGTAGAATCTATAAAATGCCATCAAATATTATAATATAAAATTACAGAATGGTTAAAATAAAATAGTTTGCTTCCAAGAAATCGTCAAAATTTAACCATGCCTCATGTTCAAGGGCTCTGCTGGCTTCAAATGGCTTACTATAAATCTTTTGGAAACTGAATCTGAATGTTTATTTGCCTGGGTCAAAATTTGTTTATAAAATACCAAGATGATTTAAATAAATTACCTATTTTTTCAAGAAATTGTCAAAATTTAACAATTAAGGCGAGGCCCATATGGCCACCTATAAACCTTTTGAAAAATTAAACTGAATGTCGGTTTACCTGGATTTTAATCTGATTATGAAACACTAAGATGGTGGAGAATATATAGCTTGTTTTTTAAAAAAATTGTCATGTTTTAAGAATGGACCGCCTTTTAGGGGCCCTTCAAACCCAAGATGTCGACCTCTACGTTTAAAAAAATAAAATAAATATGAATATTTGTTTGTTGGACTTGAAACCGTCTCCCCCATTGATTCTATACCCCAGTAGCACACATTCGTGTTTTCAGCGTTTATTTTAAGTTCATTTCGTTGATTAACCGTTATCGGTGGGGAAAGAAAACACATTTATTTTTAAATCATATTTCACGAAAGAAGTCATTGTGTTGATAAGACGTTAATACAACGTGTATTAAATATGTAATTTTCAACTATGGTTTCGTTTAATGCATTTTTTACTAATGTTATGTCAAAAAAATATAATTTAAAAATAATTGAATGACACAAACTAATTTTGGTGTTCTCATGTGCATGTTGAAAACATATCGAATTTTCAACCATATTTCAACGAAGTTATAATTTCGTTAATACGACGTTAATGTGACGTACTTTCAACTACTATTCATACTATGTCATAGATTTCATTTCACAGTTGCATTTCTAATTTAATTGCTTAAACATTATAATTAGAAGCAAACACAATGAAATTAACTATAGTTTTCATGTTTACATTTGCATGTTGAAGACAGGTTGAATTTTAAACTATATTTCAACGAACATTTCAACGATACAGTAAAAAAAACAGTGGTCTCTCTCCAGGTGGATTCTTGGATAAGTGGTCAACACGTCGAGCTACCAACGAGAGGTGCAGAACTTTCCTATGTTTGAACCCGACAGTAGCAGCTCGAATTATTTACTGTTGGAAAATTAACACCGTATATCGTGATAAAAGCAACGGATAAAATGAAACTAAATGTGTGAACACTAATTGACAGTATTCATGCTCTGTTTTGGGCAACTAAACACGTTTCGTCATCGTTTCTTCTCAAGCATTATTCAACGGGGGGCAGGCGGACAATTCGATACATTTACAACGTTAGCATAATGTTTAGGAGGTGGATTTTCTCTACAGAAATATTGGATATTTCTTGTCAATTCCGACAAACTTAATTAGGTGCACACAACATTTTACGTATTTCCTCCATGTATGTTTGAGAGCCAAATATTCAACAAAGATGTCGCTCTTGATGCATCTTCTAAATATCATTACCTTTTAGCCAGAAACTAAGAATATTTCTATAAACTTTGTCTTGAAAACTGTATTTTTTTAAAACTCAAAATAAGGGTGAAACTAGAAACTAAAACAATGATGATTTTTGGGGATGTTGTTTTCAGACTTCCTACATGTTACAAGAATCATCACAATGTAATCTCTTCTAGCAGTTCAGTGCTATTCTCGATGACAAGTTGAAGAATTGAAGAATTAGTGAAGAATTCGAATGAATGCTCGTGAATATATCGAATTAATGTTTTCAGTTTCTGATCTTTAATCCGTATCAATTACGGATCAATTCATGAATATACAGGTAAATCGATATATCTACTTGTATAATTGTATATACGTTAATTAGCATATCTTCCAATTATTAAGGAAGGATGCACTTTCCATTTCCTGATGAAAATAGTTCAGAATATTGAAAAGAAAAGAAATCGTCTCCACTATACTAGTGAAATTTTCCATGTTCAGCGATATCATAACCAGAGTATATAAACACCTTTGTGATTGATACAAAACCAATTAAATCCTTTCATCTTCGTATTAACTGTTCTTCAACAGTAGCTGCCTTGCTCAGACACCATGACCAAGTTGGTGAGTGTTATTCATAAAACTTAACATGTTTTCTTTCTCATGCTTACAAGATCTGTTTATTAACTGTATTTCATATCCTCATTTGATTATTGTGAAAAAAAATAGGAGTATTTAATTTGTTATATTTTGTACTACTTCAGATAGTTTCCATATGGCTTGTATCTAGACAATGCGTGGCAATTAAAAATGGCACATTACTTTGTTTTTCAATAATCACATACTGTATTTTAAAAACCAGATCCCATATAACAAAATTAATACCATATCCTTAATCACCGACAAAAGAGAGCTAAGCTAAAATCCCTACAAACTAAAACTCTTCTTCGATTGAGTAGCTAATGAATTTATGACCTCTTCTGTACATCTGAGTAAGCATAGTCTCAGCAACTGCCTGATATTATTAGCCTTTGCACCTCGTTATGTTCAATTTCTTTAAATGATTTAAAAGTCCGGATGGACTTGGATCTCTTGCACGTATATATATCGCAGACAATTCCTCCATTCTGATCTGTTATTCTTATATTCTGAGTATTAAAACCTAAATTATCTTAAATTAAAAGCAAACTAATATAAATTGATATTTTCAGCTATATATTAACGGCATGGATGCATTGTTAACGACTTTCCAGTTTATCGACGGATATAAATGATTTGATTTTGAATAGCTTCATTTAGATACATATTATGAATTTTAGGGAAAGTGATTAAACCAACATCTCCTTACAACGCCGATGATGAAACATAATTTTACAGCATCGTGGTTAACACAAGAAATGGCCGGATGAACGGATTATGACTATGACATGTATCTATTAAATAAAGACAGTCAAATTATGGAAAATCCTAAAATTAGTGCCCATATTGTTTTGAATATCAATCATCTATGAACGTGATTTGGAAAACACTTAAATCATTAGGAATATATATTATGAGTGGAAATGCGAAGCGATTTAAGTACCAATTTTGAAATTTTACTGGAAAAGCAGAACCTCCTTCCACCAATTCACACAAGTATTAGTAGACACAATTCGCCCTCTCCACTCCCACAGTCTGTTTGATGAAATCATTGAGCTACTGAAAATGTTCATTAAACTCTCTGTGCTGCTCAGGAAGGAAAGGCCGATCTTTCTTTCCACAGGAGACAAACGGGACTGATCTTTTAGTTTAATAAATCTTGTTATATGTCAGACATAGATTTTCCATTTTGAGAATATCGAATGACTTCGGATGTTCTATGCTATCGTAATAGCTACTTGTGATGAATGCATATGACACACTTTGTGAAATGTACGTTTGAAAATGTTGCATTTCTTCAAAGTCAACAGTGTATCAAAAGCCTCCTTAAAATCAAATAAATCATTATAAATTATTCGAATTCCATGAGACTGAGTAACAGGGTTCAACCGTCTGACTGAGTAACAACAAAATGGCGAATAGTTGGTACTCTCTAACCAGTAGTTGGAACCATTCATTGTTATTATCACTTAAGTTCACTATTTGTTTTTGAGACCTGAAGACGAGTACCAGTTATTGGCACTGCTGAGATCAGTAATTTGCCCCCTTGTTCCTGTGAAGCCATGTACTACATGGATATACTGATGTCGTATTTTTATACCTTGGAAGTTAAAATGACTGTGTTGGAAATCTCATAAAAACAAAACACCTAATTATTTGCACCCAAACCAAATAAATGGGCACTATTGAAAAATGGCATACCAGTTACGGGCACCTCTTAGTAGCACTTATTGGTTGGAATAGTTTACATAATGATGCTTTCTAAGGGACCACTAAACATCATTCTAGTTAAAGAACGAAAACCCTACAATAATTACATTATAACAATAAATAAATGAATGAAAGTACAGTCCTTAGCTAAGTTAAATATTTTAACTTCAGAAAGATTTCTTGAAATTATTGCCTTAGCCACGACAAATAACATAGATGATGTGTTTCGTGTGCAGAAATAATTAAAGAAACAATAAATACATGTCGGGAAGAATATAACTTTTAACAAATAATTTTTAGTCTTAATTTACTGGGTGTACGAATAAATGGGCAGTGACAATTTCAGTGATATCTACTCTACTGTTTTCCAAAATATAATGCTGGTATTCACTCAGAAAAAGAATCGTAGCTTCAAAATCAAAACAGATATCTTGAAAAAAAAACTAATTATGTTCTCTTTTTGTGTTGTAGGTTCTTTTTGCTGTCATTTTGACCCTCGTCGCTACTAATCCTCCAGCGCGCGTGCCAGCTGGTCTTTCTTTACAACAATGTCCCAACTATCCTTATTGAACAATCGCTCAATCACCTGTTCAACAGTGGGGAAATACCGGAGGAATTGGTGGTGACTATTCTCTTGGTCAATCTAATAACTATGGATATGGGGGAACTGGAAGCATCTACAACCAAGGCGTCTCAAACACTCCTGCAACTTTCCCAGCAGGTGTCTCTCATCATCAATGTCCTAATTACCCATTCTGTGGACCCACACCTACAGAAGCCATCAACTACAGAAGATATCAATCTCACTCTCCCGCGACATATTCCAGTACTCCTCCTGTGTACAGTGGATCTCCTGCAGTCAGCTACGGATCTCAAGGTCATGTAGGAGGTGGATTTGGAGGCTATCAGAGCAGTCTGAACGAAGGAGGTGCAAGGTATCCAGCAGGACTTAATCCTGCGTCATGTCCTAATTATCCATACTGTCATTAAAATGTGTTTCGTTTTCAATCCCGGAAGTGTATATACAAATGAAACACATGAAAAGTTTTGTAATCTTTAATTTATATTTCTATATTTAT
>JAGDQP010056312.1:0-12964 GCA_022664845.1 Lepisma saccharinum
ATCCTGTGATTCTCTCTGTATTTGTAAGTTTGAGTATGATACCTTATAATGTTGAAATTGAAATCTGGAAAAACTGAATTTCTATGCAGATCCAACAGCAAGAGTTCAATTGCAGTTAGCTTTCCTACTTAGCAGACGGAAAACAAAACCATAATGTTTGGCGAAGATTAGTAGCTACGATCGCAGACATGAAATAAGCACAGGAGGTACGGCTCGTGTGTGTGTGTGTCGTGCTCAGGGCGAACATAACCTTTTCAGAATGTTAACGCTTTCCCTGTCCCATAACGCGAACGCCGAGACAATACATTGCACAGAGGCACTAAAAGCTACATTTTCCACTTCATTCAACAGGAGAAAGCTCCCCGAGAGACATCATCGTTCAGACGTAACGATATGGAGCCTTCAGACGCAGCTAAAAGTAGAAACTAGTTGAAGAGTTTCACTACATTTGTAACGATACTATTACTACTAGTAGCATATGGTAATAATAAATGTCTAAAGGGTTTTAGGGGGACACATTCTCCTGATCTTATTCTTTTGTCTCCTCTCCACTCTTTTAAACACAGGCATTACAAACAATACAAAGAAACCTTTGAAATGTCATTCTTATGCTGCTAATAAAGAAATAAGAAAGTTTCGTTTGTGGAACACTATGCTTGTATTGCTTGTTGGGATTCCCAATGAATGAGCCTACAGATTATAAATAATTACAAATTCAAAATGTATGAAATTAATGCATTGTACTTACCACAGGAGTGATGTCTTTGCGGTCTTCTCTTTTATCTTTTAGCAATCAGCTGCTCTCCTGATAGTACCATAATTTTCAATATGTGTTCTATGTGGTCTCTATCAGAGCGAACGCGGGCGTAGATACGGCAAGTTAAAGAGCTTTGAATGTATTGGAATATTTACGGCATATCTCGAATTATTTGGAATACGACGTGGCTACGTTGTTGTATATCTCGTAGATAACGACCCTCGGTTGAATACGCAAAGCTTTCAAATCTCGCACAATAAAATTCCATAGAATTTAGATTTGGTGAACGAGCGGGCCACAAAAGTAGACCACCCACTCCTATCCACCCTTTCTCAAATACGTCATTTAAATGTATTGGAACTTTATCATAGAAATTCGATGGACCTCTATTGTGCATAAACTACGTTTGATGTCTAGTTTCTAATTTTAACTGCACCTGAAGGCTCCACATTGTTACGTCAGAACGATGATATCTCTCGGCGAGCATTCTCCAATGGAATGGAGTGGGAAATGTAGCGGTTAGTGTCTGTGCAATGTATTGTCTCGGCGTTCGCATTATGGGACAGGGAAAACGTGAACATTCTGAAAACTTTATGTTCGTGCTGGGGAGGACAAGAACACGAACCGTCTCTCCTGTGCTTACTTCATGTCTACGATCGTAGCTACTAGTCTCCGCCAAGGAGTTATGCTATTGCATTTCTCACTGTTAAGTAGGACAGCCGACTGCAATTGAACTCTTGTTGTATCTGTATAGAAATTTAAATTTTCCCGATTTCAAATTCAACATTTTAAAGTGTCATATTCAACTCTACAAATACAGAGAGAATCACATGATCATACAGAATCGCAGCTTATAGCTCCGAAAGTACTGAATATTCGACACCCGTTTTGATGAATATTTTCTTAGTTTGATCTTAGGTAGTTACCCTTAACTTTTTGTATGTTAATGGAACACCCTGTATATTAAAGTATACCCGTTTCAAACTTGTTTGTCAAGTATTCGTGATAAACCATACTATTATTAAAAGTATGATTTTAAAATTACATTTTATTTACATTTAGGCAAATTCGCATACATTGTTCAGTTACGTAACAAAACTGACTACAGGCACAGATGTGGTGGTTCTCTAATAACCCTAGATTGGATTGTGACTGCAGCACGATGCTTCTATGTAGGTGACCTCTTCAAGCCTGTAGAGGTACGTTCCCTTCATTCTATGCAACACTGCTTTAACATTATGGGAAATACATTTATTAATACCAGACTCCACACTGTGATCTCATGTTGAGATAATTACACATTTATATTTTATAACTTTGGACTCACAGTAGAAATTTCTGTGGTATTCCATAAAATTAATGAAACATGACAGTGATTATTCATTGATTAGAAATTTCCGGTAAATGCTGTTGGATGAACTAACTCACAACTTCGATGTGTTTGTTGTCAATGAAAAGTGTGAACAACTGAGTCATTACATCATACTTTACGGGTTTCCGTACTTAAAGTTTCATTGTGGTTTATAATATTGTGGCTTTCATGATTATTGTTGTGCGGGATACCCCAAATCATCATCAGAAGTCGAATATGTTACACCTGTTTTGCATAAACAGAATCATACACACACACCACTAAATTTTATTGGCTCATGCTTTCCGATCAATAAATAGCCGGCTTTGCTCCAATTGGAGAAACATTCATTGTAAAGGGTTTTTATATGATCAGATTTATTAAGCCGCGCTTTTGCAGGACCACGTGCCATGTTTGGAACATCATTATACATTTGCGAGAAGTTAAGAATCTGAACTCTATCGACATGTCAAGTTTGGAACTTTATTCCTCATTTAATGCTACTTGTGCTGTTCAGTGATTTTGCTCTAAAACTTTCTGAATCGCAATCCATTCAAATCGGAGTCAATCACGTATGTGGTTATGCACGGTGTTCTGTTGCTGCTAAATAGTCAATAATGTTATACGGTAGTCATTCTATACAAATAGCAGAAGGAACATTGTGTAATATTAGTTATAAATTTAGCACTAAGAGAAAAATCACTTACTAGTGTTGGCTGTGCAGAGACCGATTATAATTTCTCTAGTATTTTAGGATTCTATAATCCCTGTTTAAAATATGGGTAATGCTAAAACCTGATAGTAGAACTGTTAAATTTTGGTGACGATCATCTGTTCCCAAATGTAATTACACTAAATCCGTAAATATGTTTGATCAATGAAACCTCCCTAAGATCATCGTCACTAATTCAGCCGTAAGTATGCTAAGTTGAATTGTCATATAACACACCGAATCAAGCATTGCGAATGCGCCTGCGGTACTTCCCGGGCACTATTTACACCAAAAATATTATATAAAAATAGATGTTCACTTGTAATATTGGTAGAAATTAGTAAGATTTAGTCATATTGATAGGTTTATCACTTTTACTTCTTAGCTCTCTTTGTTAATGGGTAATGGATACACAAAACGCCAGTTGCGAAACACCAACGTTTATTTCTACTATGTAGATGAAAGCTGACAGCATATTTCTTAAGGCTAATACAATGGTCAGTTGGAGCTTATACGAGGAAACGCCTCTCAAAACAGACAGTATAGAATAAGTAGCCACCATACATTGGACTTTAGAGTTAATAAGCTTATTAAAATGTCATTAAATAATGTTGTCAATCTTTGTTCACATCGCTCGTACTAGAAATAATGTAAGTCATCCTGTGTTTCTTCCATTCGAGACCATCGGTGAAGGAAACCAGATGTCTCACCAAATAGCTAAAGTCCCGTGAAAATTGTGCGTATTTCATTAGAAACATCTCGGACCCGCCGCAATCTAGGTATATATATTGTATTTCCAGCACTTCTGAGGTGCGAAGGTTTTTCCTTTTCTGAACTCTTAAGACAAGTATATGTCTTCGTAATTATTGTATAACATAAATTACACTGTCTTTTATCTCATTGTGAATTTATTTTAAGGTCTTTAGGCAAATTTATGCTCAGGAAGAATGGATGATAATGGTATTAATTGGTGAAATGAATAAAGTGGAAGGAAACGGCAGGATTCCGTGAAAAACCTTCGCACACTGCAGTTGCAGTGTCTTGCAAGTATATCATGCAGAACAATTGTCTAAAACCTTCTAAAAATAATTGGATAACTCTTTCTTCAACAAGGTGTTACTATTTGAATATCACAAAAAAAATTAAAACAAATATGTTTACTATTGTATCCTTTGAATGCCAAATCATCCCCAACGAATAGATGTGTGTGGTCGTGGGTTTAGTTCCCTCCGGAGCCATTTGAATGGAAGGGTTCGAAGCCTACTTTACCAAAAATCTATAGATCCGGTCCTTGAAATCTTCTCAGTCTGTTTAGATTGTTATTATTAATTCAATCAATCTCCCCAGTCCTTTTCGGTGAACATATAAAGATCGAGATAACCTTTCGCTGTAGCTTCACGAATCATTAATCGACGTTTTGAAACGTTGATCTGTCTGTGTCTGTTTTCTTTAAAGTCAGGAATGTGTTTGACCTTTTCGCGAAATTCTGCGAACTATCTCTATTAACGAACGAAAAACATCTAAATATGATGAAAGTATGTTCTCTTTTCTATAATATTACCTCTTTTCTTTGTAACGGCATCCTGTATTTGGAGTGGGATCAGTGTACCTGCAACTTCATCGAATTGGATTCAATTTATTCATGGTTTTACGTATCTGAGGTTCTGAATGGGTGAGATCTGATTAAAACATAGTCAGCAAGGGCCTATCTTCTAAATACCATCCTGATATTTGCCTGGTTTGACGAAGGAAAATCTTGGACATTCCTTTCGAAACAGTATACAATGCTTTTGTATCATTATATCAATACGATTAGATACAAGACTGGGGATTGTATGTAGCTGATTTACGAGTGTATTGCTAGACAGTAAACAATATGCAAACTATACAAAATAGCAATATTATTTCTCATAAATTATCCAATGTAATATTTGCATAGGAAATGTCATTAATTAAGTACCCATGGCAACTCATTTCCTATAGGTTTACTTAAAGTAAATTCAGGTCGATTCCTAATGTCTATGTAGTCTACGAGAAATAATTGTACTCTTTAAAATCAATTTATTTGTATTGCATAAATGAGTAATAGCTTATTATTTGTAAGTTCCAATTTAACTTTTAATTATACAAAATTCTCGAAATCCTAAAACGTTTGGAGGAACTTTGAAACAGTTGTGCTTGTATTCTAGGTAGTAGCCGGAGAGTATAATTTGGAGTTATACGAGGAAACGGAACAAGTGAGATCTATTGATAGGATAGTATACCATCCTGATTTTGTGAGGCTTCAACTAATTTACATCTAAGTAAAACATAGATTAAATAGTAACAAAATCAGGAAAAATTTAAATTAAAATGGAATCGCAATAAGTAAATTTTGTTTTCAATTCTATAATATAATGTATGTTGTTTGATAGTTCTTTTGTTAGTTTTTCAACTAGCCACAATCTTTGGTAGCTTTGATTTTTTTATTTATGGCGTTTAGCATCCAATACTTAGGCCGGGAAAAGGGAGGGGAAAATATTAGGAGATATGTCGGCCAGGGTATGTGTTGAAGGTGCCATAGAGGAAAAAAACTGGAAAAACCTGGTCTTGATTTATATTATAATTCTTCTTCAGTTAAACCAGTTAAATTTGGGATAGTACCTTAAAACAGTTGAAAAATCATGTTCTCTCTAAGGAAGAGAAAATAGCTTGTGAGCTTGCAGATTACCTAAGCTGTCGTAGCTATGTTTCTTATTCCAACTTTCGGCGATCGAACATTGAAACGATAATACTCTTTTAAATAAAATATAACAGCTAAAATACACTTAACAGCAAACTTTAAAGTCATATGGCTCCAAGTTATTCCAAATATGTTCCCTAATAGGAAAATGAATCAAGAAGCACAATGGTCACTAATAAAATGTAATGTTATAAACTGAATGACGATTTTGAGTCCTTCTCCTTTTCAGTCCGTTAGCATAAAGTTTGAATAACTGCGTACATGATCTTGGATTAACATTTTGTATTTTCGACCCGTTATACAAGGTGGACAAAATTTCATTGCCAAAACTCTAGTAACGAAATGTTCTCAAAAAACATAAGGAAAAATGAGCCTTTGCAATTTGTAGTATTCCGCTTAGTTTCGGAGCTACAGGCTGCCAAAAGCTTGGGAAAATGAAATTTAGAACTCCATATTTGAAATACCATTCACAGTAGACCTGCGGGGACAAGGTACCCTCACAACTTCCAAACTGCTTTATCAGAAAATGCATATTTCGAACTTGTGCCATGACAACGCAAGGAATTACCCAAAAGAATTAGGGTATTCCTAACAATTCTCTGAAGTAAAGCTAGGCCGAAATGTGCATCAATTTGACAACTTTTTAGCAGGTAACAATAATTTGTTTGCCCCAAGTCCATACCTCAAACAGGTTCCATTTCTCGATTATTATTTTTTTAATGCGAGGTTGCATTACCAACAGGAACTGTAATACTTTCTGTATTTATTGATTTATTTCTTGTCAGTAAGAGAGAATGTCATTGCAAACCTGGATGGCGATGATTAATCATGTAAACAGTGCAGTATAGGGTCACTGTGAAACGACCACAGTGGTCAAGTGGTCAGTGGTGGCAGGTCATGAGTAACATCTAGAGTTCCGCGTTTGAGTATCAATGAAGTTGTTATTTGGAATTACATGAATCTTCCTTCAGAATTTGTTGCTCTAAATTTCAATAATTTCAACTTGAGACGCAAACCACACTTCAATATTTTCGTTTAGTCTTTTTTGTTATCAATAGGTAAATCTCAACATCTTCAGATTCCGAAATTTAAACGAACAAATGCAACAGGACGATCCGACGTAAATGTGTTTGGAATACTGTGCACGTTATCTGAACGTAATTCAAACGCCTTCTATTTTTTTCCTTCTTCATTCCTAATTATTAATAAGTCTGTAACATGCCCTTGTCACGATTTCTACAAAAGGAACTATAGACTTTGTATTCATGGGTCGTTTTAGTAACCAAGAACCTTATCCCATCTCGCTTCCATTAAGTTTTTGTTTTGTGCTTTCAGATTACACAAAGTTGATTCGCAGCCGTTACTAAAATACGGAACTCTAACTCTGCCTCATGATCTGATACCTGCGACCACTTCACCACTGCGGTTATTTATTACCCTATACTGCACTGTTTACACGATTAATCATTGCCGTCTAGGTTTGCAATGCTATTGTCTCTCATTGATAACAAATAAATCAATAGTTCGTTGAATGTATTGCAGTTCGGAGAATAGCTCTGACTCCTGTTGGTTATCCAACAACGCGTTTTTGTAAATATTCTGGAAATGGAATGTGTTTGAGATATCGACTTGGCGCAAACAAATTATTGTTACCTCCTGCAATGTCGTCAAATTCATATACATTTCGGCCTACTTCTACTTCAAAGAATTTCTGGGAATCTCCTTATTCCTTTGGGGAATTCCTTGGGCAGCAATCGGACAATTTCGAAATTTGCATTTTAGATAGAGCAGGTTGGAAGTCTTTGAGGATACCTTGCCCCCGCAGTTCTACTGTTAATGGTATTGGAAACATCAAACTCTAAATTTCATTTCCCGCGCTTTCGGCAACCTGTATCTCCGAAACTAAGCGGAATTCGACAAATTATAAAGACACATTTTTTGTTATTTTGAAAAGCACTTTTCGTTCCTAGAGCTATGACAATAAATATTTGTCCACCCTGTATAATTTGATCACTTGAGTATGTAATAGCTACAACTTTGTTAGACCTCCAGGACTCTCAACTCTCTATTTGTCTGAGGCATTTGTGTAGAAATATAAACTCTTTGATATCGTATAAGGTTTTGAAATAGCTAATATTAATTTGTTTGAAGCATCTACTTGATTTCGTATGAATTATTATAACTTGTGCCGAGAATTGGTTGGGTCTATAAAGTAATTGTTACATGGAAATATTTTTATGGACTCGCTCTGACTTTATCTGATGCAAGTAATATTTAAGCATAAAATCACAATTTTCGTTAAAACCGTTAAAGGAATGTTGAATATAGTAAATATCTTTCATATCTTGATAATAGAACCCTTCTAGCTCAAAATTCAAACTGAGTTTAAGTTCAAATTTTACAAAATTGGGATCAACCGACATTATTGAATAAAACCATACATAATCAGTCTCCTAGTGTTAATATAGAATTCAGACTGTAATGTATCTTTATTAAATTGCAATACTTGTACCTTTCTTCATTGTTTGCTTTCATGTTACGTAGCGCAATGTGTGTATTTAGATTCAACAGTATATTTCAGGAAGCCTCCAAGATACGAATATGATATAGCTCTTCTTAAACTGAGCCAACCATTTTCACAGAACCAGTATGTTAGCCCAATACCTCTTGCGAGCGAAGATATACCCCCAGGTAAGTAGTCCATGAACCGCCTTTTGGTCTCTGACCTTCCAGGCTGCCTTAAGCAGTTATTATATTCTCAATAATTTACTTTCGTACATTGGCTTTGATTTATTTCTCGAACCTAGGAAATTATGTTTATTCATTTCGAGATAAAATTATAGTTAATTAATTTACATTTTGCTACGAAACGCACTTCCTTGAAATGCGCACCCAAAACTTTTCTGGCTTTCTCATAAGGAATATATAACAATACACATCATTTTAAAAATGTTGCCCATTTGGTGGGATAACTTAAAAATTTAACTTTTACTAAGAAACTAAACATTTTGATTATCTGTACATTAACCGGCAAATTATGCCAACAATACAGGCTGGCCACGTAATAATGGTGCACACTTCAGGAGGTGATTATTCATATCAAAAGAAGAAAAGGTTCCTTTGAAGAACTTTAATATTATGCATAGTTTCGGAGATAGAGGCATTGAAAGCCTTGGTGGAATTGCCACAAGTGATATCATATTTTTGATAATGGAGTACCGCATATATATTTCACAACCTCAGAATTATATTGCCAAAGAATTAAATGATTGAGTAGGGGAAGCTAGTTTGCCTTGAAATACCTGACGGTTTTGACAGAAGCTGCTGATGATGATAATTGTAGGATTGCGCAAGAAGGAGACTTGAAAGGTATGAATTGAATTGAATTGATTTTATAGTCTTATTGAAACGGAAGAATTTAGTTATTTATTTAGTTATTTACATCTTGCAGAAAATGTAAAAATATATTCCTCTATAAGCGGCAAACTTTTGTCACAAGCGTTGCTTAAAGAGGATCATTATGTACAAATTAAACTGTGATTCACTGAGCTGCGAACCTATATTACCATTTGGGTTAATATGTAATGTTTTATTTCAATACTCTGTAACATTTGAGTGTTCCAACTTCGAAACAATGTCTTAAAAGTTTTTGAAATGTATGTTTTACCATATGGTTCAGGAATTAATCGTTCATGATCGTTATTTAAATAATTAGTACTCTAATAATTTAATAATCATGTACCCTTAGATAGACAATGCATTACTGCTGGATGGGGAAGCGTTACTCCAATGATGGAAGTAGCATCCGAATTTCCGATCCTGCAGTCCGCTGAGCTGTATGTAAAAGATTCATCAGATTGTCAAGCTCTGATGGGGCCAAAACATCTCCATCAAAGTGATATTTGTACATTTCGACCATCCGAGAGAACAGGGATATGCTGGGTAATATAAACTAATTTCGTATTTTCTTAGTATAATATGATGTTGCTTATTTCATATCTTCACGTTGGCATTTACAATAGAAAAATGATTCCATCCTAACTTAAAAAATGTGTAATTGCGAAACAAATTTACTTTGTTTCTGTTTAAAGTCAGAGTGTGTCAAGATAACTGTTCCTGTTCTTAAAATGGTACTATAGGTTTGAAGAGATTCCCCTGGAACTTCCTCTTGTTACCCTTGTACCCACTCCATTAATAGTATTGAGAAGACATTTCATAAATTGGACTGGATAACAAATGTTGTATAGCTCGTGAACGATATTGTCTAATGTTCTTGACATTGAAGGTAAATTATTAGTCTCTTATTTCTTTTCCATAATTAATATTTGCTACAAAATATTAAAATATATAATAGATAATCAAGGCTTGGACTAACGTTATATGAATAGAGAGATTTGATTACAACATCAAACTGGTAACATTAAATTCGAACAATAATATAAAATATCAATAATAATAAGTCTATGTTGATTATAAAATTCCGCTAAGATTAATAAATATACAGTATGTATGATATATTGCCAATTACTGAAGCGTCTTTTAATATGGATTTAGCTGATATCAGTTCTTTTCGAAATCGAAGAGGTAGCTCGTCAGATTCAGAATATACAAATAAATTGGGAGTGTTTTACATTAGCCCTAAGCTGCGTCGTAAAAATGTTCTTTGAACAGTTTCTAATTGAGTAATTACTTTGTTCGTCATGTTGTTACAGGCAATAAAAGAGAATTCGAACATACTGCGTACAGCTTTGTATAGAAGTAATAATGTAGCAGGAGATACCCCCATTTAGTTGTGGCGATCACTTTAAAGAGGTTGAAAAATTTAGAAATAACGTATTGGATGTGAATGTTCCAGGTTAATTTAGATTGGAACCATTTTCCTAGATATTTAATTATGTCAGAAATCTCTACATCTGTAAGTGTATTAAGCCGTAGGTTAAGTGGAATGTTATTTTTGGTGAAAATAAGTATTTTGGATTTTTCGATGATAATTTTAATTGCATAGATTCTAAATGACGTTTTATTGCCTGCCTGTATTTCTTTTTCAAACATACGAAATTCTAACAAAGAATGTTCAAGAGGTTGATAAATTAAAGCAATATCATCCGCATAGATAAGTATTTTAGATTTATCCCATTCTAATTTTGCTAAGACGGCTAAATATATAGCAAAAATAAACGCACTGAAACTACTTCCTTGGGGTATACCCTTGGTTGATCTCATATTCCTTGCTATGTGTGGAACCTTCATCTGTTGTAATAACGTAATCGCATGCTTAACATTAGTAGTGGGATAAGCTGATTCCACATAGAGGAAAGCTGCATAAACAGATTTGCGTCGCAGAAAAGCATCCTGTACCGCTAAGGATACTGCTTTCACACCATTTTGTACTGAGTGTTTTTTTTCTAAAACCGATATATTTTCCGGTACATAATAGGAAGCTTCAATATACCATTCTAAACTTTTAAGGACTATACGTTCTAACAACCTGGCTAAACAAGGTAGTAAAATAACAGGTCTATAGGATGAAGCTAAGAGAGGAATTTCAGCCGCTTTTAAAAGCGGAATAATTATGTAACTAGACCAATTTTCGGGTAAATCACATTTTTGAATCATATTATTAAATATAGAAGTTAAGAACGTAATACCAATTGAAGGTAAATGTTAAAGAATTCCGTAAGAAATATAATCAATTCCTGGTAAAGAATTTTTTGTAGTTGCTATAAGGGTTTGGAGTTCGAATTTCGAAATAGGAGTTTTGAATGCTAAAGCTTGTATAGTGAAAGAATTAAAAGAACTATTTTTTCTGGTGGTGGAGTAGTTAGCGGCAGATTATGTTTCATCATACTATTAATAACATCTTGTTCCCAGTTCTCATCTATTGTCTGAATTTTGTTAGAATTAGGTTTAACTAAATTAGGTACAGTCTTCCACATCTTATCTAATTTTGTTATAGGCGAAGTAGTAGAACAGAAGGCCTGCAAGGACTTACGTTTGGCATTTAGAAATATACGTTTAGATAGAGCTACCAATTGTCTAAATTTAATCCAACTAGCTTGCGAGGGTTGTCTAATATATAATTTTTTAGCCAATTTACGGTTAACTTTGGCTTCATGACAATCTCTAGTCCACCAATGTAGAATTGGTGATTTGCGTTTAATAGTCTTCTTCACTACTGGATATGTTAAAGTCAAAGTTGAATTAATGGTACGTCACGTTGTGAGAGAAATATAGTAGATAAAAGTTGAAAATTCTCCCAGTTACATTTATTTTCATTCCATATACGGATTGGCGAAACTTTTGTTTCAAGTGACTGTTCACAAAGGTCTGTTATAATACACGGTGTGTGGTCACTAGTATGAACATCATCTAGTGCAGACCAGTTGATTTTATGAGTTTGAAAGGAGGAAACTAACGTCCAATCGATCACACTAGGTAAATTGCCGTTATGTGGAAAATGTGTTTTTTGACTTGTATTAACAAAAGTAAGTTTATTATTATTGTACCATTGGTCTACAGTTTTCCAGAGTTATCTGAATAACCATATTGTACGTAGACGCATTCCTCCTTTCCCATGTTTTCTAGGTGATGATGACACGAATCTTTGTTACTTAATTATCTGTAATTAAATTTAATCATTTGTTAGTTAATATCTCTGTCGTTTTAAATACTTGGCACAAGTTTACCTAATGCCCTTTTGTTTCACATGTCATGCAAAATTTTGAATTAGATGGACTGTTGAAAATATTTACTGCCTTTAATTTCAGGGTGATTATGGAAGTCCTCTAGTTTGCAATCCTGCTTTGGGACCTTCCATTTTAGTTGGAGTTGCGTCATTTACTAATTATTACTGCGGAACAGCGGATCCTTACAGTATATATACAAGTATTGTATATTTCCGGAACTGGATAGCTAGTGTCACTGGTATTGAATATTATTAGGTGAACACGCGTGTATTAATACGTGAATTGTTACTGGTCGCTTAACAAAGGTCTCCACCATATTGTAATGGGATATGGATAAATAGGTCAGTGTGTTAAGCACAAAAGTAAATAAACATTACATAAAGCTGACCAAGCATCCATAGAAAGCAGACGACAACAACCTCCAAGCGGCAAGTGTTGGAAGTACTGAAGATACGCCCACAAATGAGGGTATAAAAAGGCCAGTCAATCACCTTTGAAGGCATCACTTCTTCGCTCCGAAAAGTGGTCACCTCTACCTGGCTTGCACTGGAGTCAGGACTCTCACCTTACCCCCAACTTAGGTTGGTATACCTTTACCTGCTAACTCGCACTTGAGTTAGTGTCCCATCTAGGAACAATCTCCTTTCCTAAACCTAAGTTAAATCATTGCAAGAGGTGATCCACTAGAGTAGTAATTACAGAGCCCATGTTCGGGACGCTCAGATTATTATCTGTA
>JAGDQP010056313.1:0-12964 GCA_022664845.1 Lepisma saccharinum
ACAATTGCAAGACGAAGCCAGACGTTCACAGGACAAGTTTTAGACGTTCACAATACATTTTAAAAGATGTTAACAAAATAGCAATTTTTGAAAAGATACATGTTTAAAGAAAAAAAAAACAATATGTGGGAATTAAAAAACAACAATTCTCTCAAATGGAAACATAATATCGACTTTTCTTTCCGTGAGTTTAATTCTGTCTTCATTCAGGTTGATAATATTGTAATGCTGGACTATTTCAAAACAGATGAAACTGCTTTGTTGATATTAGACTTCTAATATCTGAACTAGTTGCTGAAAGTTTCAATCTTAAGTCAGGCCTAGCATTAAGGCTGTTTTCCCATGTATTCTTCAAATATACTAGAGATGAGAAACCATTTTCACAAAGATATTATTTCGTCCTGAAAAGCAGAAACAACCTGTTTTCTTAGCTAATGTTGGGGGACTACTTTTGCCTTTGGATCCAGAAATCGGGACGATTTGTTCTAGAAAAGTCTGATCACAGGCCTGAAGCTTATGTCAACTCAATCACTTTTTTTTTTCGAGAAAAAATGGAGGCAATGTCTGCTTAACACATCGGACGGGATTTTTTTTTATCCATAGTTCTGAGCTAATATCTTCTGATAGTGGTTATGTACCTCAGAAACTAAATCAGGACTGATCTTCATTTCATTTTCCTCCTCAATAAAGGTTTCAAGCTTTTGTTTTTGAGGATTGCCCTCATTGTTAATTCAATTTTCTTAGTTAATTATTTGGTTTTATATTGCACAAAAAAAAAAAAAAAATAGAACCTTGCACCTTGGAGGTTCTTGTTTATATCGTTAAATCTCTTAAGATGTCAGTAAGATAGACCAAACTGACCTGCCAGTTTCCATCATATAAATAATATTTTAAACAAAACTCTGAGTCCCACAAAAAAACACAAACTCATTTTGCTAAATTCAAAAATCTTAATTAGAACAGAGTCATATGAAAGTCATCTGAACTTCGTATAAGACAGTTCTTACTTATATTTAGTTCTCATTTTCTGACATAAAACTGAAAACAATCTGGAGAGGACTGGGAATCTGTGAACTGCGTGTACGCGTAACACGTGCACGAGAAGTTGAACGGGCGAAGCATCGTCTGCAAGATCATAGGGGGTGGTGAAGTGGAAACACGTTCGTTTACTAAACGACGTGTGCAAGATTTTTTCTTATTTTTTTAAAATATATTTTTATAAGTTCTTATTTATTATTAATAATTGCTTTTTTTTTGCATTTTTTCGTGGGGATAATAGAGGCTAGGATGTATATAAATAAACCAGGGCTTCGCTCGGTGTGCAAGAGGGAAATGGTGCGTCCGAAGGAAGCTGGGGGACGCAGCCCCCGGTTAGCGGTGGGCATACGGGAAAGTACTGTTAACTTCCTCTTTGCGTATACCCTGGGAATAATGTTAAGAGCACTTTCGCGTATGCCCACCGCTAACCGAGGGCTGCGCCCCCCGCGGCTAACGACGCCCAGCTCCCTTCGGACACAACGTGCCCCCTTGCACACCTCGCGGCCCTAGTTTATTTATATACATCCTAGGCTATCCCCACGAAAAAATCAAAAATCAATTATTAATAATAGATATGAACTTATAAAAATATATTTTGAAAGAAAAGAAGAAAAAATTCTTATCCCCACCGGGATTCGAACGCGGGTTTTTTTATTTAATAAGCCAACGTCTTTTTTTATTTTTTTATCTCTTACAAAACACTAATTGTCATACATCCCTATTAACATTTGCAAAAATTTACTTCTTGTGTAAATCCAAAGTATTTTATATACCAAACATAATACCCATTTCTAACTAAGTTCCCCTCTCCTAAAAGGAAACATAATTCGATATAACACTTTATAATATTTCGCGTACTCAGCTTGACATCTCTCTCGTGGAAGGTTTAAGAAGTGAAAAATCACTTCTTGTATGTACCACTCAGCAGTATTTATTTCTCGTTTGTTTTTTTAAAATATAAACATTGTAAAAGCAAATAGGCACATCACAAATTTACGGCCTGCTGGGGTGGGGGGGAAACCGGAATGCACGTTGACGATATGTGTCGTTTAAATTTAAATCTGTAAAATAACGCCGAGCTATTCGCCAATATAATATTTTATATTTTTCCCATATAGGTTCTTTTTGTCCACATTCCACAACCTTGTGATACAAGTCTTCTCTTTTCCCACACATTTTACAGCTATTTTCGTGGCTCATACATTTAATTTTTAAATTTAAACTAATTGGGTCCAAATTATAACATTGTATAAACATAATGCGATGTAGTAAGAATTATATTTGAGAGAGGCCAAATTCTGACATATAGGCCATTTCTCGTCATGATTATGTGGAGTACGGCTAAATTGCTCTCCCGCTTTTGCTATAAAGTGTTTATAAAATAACTTAACTGAATAGTCCTCCATTTGTATATACCCTATCACTACAAATGCAAATTATAATATAATATCCGATAAAATCTTTAGAGGACCTTGTATAGCTTTAATATCAAATGGTGTAACATCACCTAGTTTGGTAATGCCAATTAAATAGGCATCATATAATATATTTTCGTTATAATCAACCAACACTCTTATAAAACGATGAGCTAACAAAGAGCTTGGTTGAATTTGAATATCCTTCAGATTTGCCCATCCTATCTCAAAACTTTTATACAGGTCCGTTCTCGGAGCCCTGATCATTAGCTTATTCCATGTAAAGAAACCCAAATATTTATTAACCTTTGGCCAAAATTGCTTTGGAAACGGAAGAATTTGCAGGGGAAAATATAGTTTATTAAGAAAAAAAAAGTATTTATAAAACGACACAGATCCAAAATAGATGATAAACAGTCTTGGTATTTTTGTAAATCAGCTACAAACATTTTGATCTCGTACGAGTCATATCTGTATACCAAACTATACCAAACACTTATATGATCTGAGGCCTTGATATTTTGCAGAGCGCTGGGGCTAATCTTAGCCCTCAGATTCATCGCTTGAGTTTTATTTGGATTTATAGGTATTCTGGAGATATAAAATTTCTTGATCACTTCTATTATCTTAACTAATTCTTTCTGATTTTGAATGCAAAAATTAATATCATCGCCATATATGAGACTGCTGATAGGTCTTTTCCATAATTTTATGCCCGACAGGAGCCTAGTAGACGGCGTGAGTAAAGGGGGACATTATCAGAGCAAAGAGAAGGGAGACCGAAAGACAACCTTGGAAGACTCCGCCTCTCAAAGGAATTCGATGTCCTATTCTCCCATTTACTGAGATTTTGACATATCTATTTACATATATCCAACGAATTAGTTGAGTAAACATATTAGGAAAATTCATAGCTCTCATTATTGAGAATAAATAACCATGCGATGCTCTGTCATGTACGCACGAAAAATCTGTTTTTAGAAATAAAAAAAGGAATGATTTCTCCCATATTTGCATACAGTAATAGGTTATGAATGTATATTGGGTTCATGCCCTGAATTCCACTTTGGCTATAGTGCAAAAGAGATGTAATTTCACTTTTCAATCTATTTGTTACTATTTTCATAAACAATTTCGCATCAAAGTTCGTCATATGGATGAGGCTACAGTTATTTGCTGATGTCATTAATTTTTTAACAATATTTCAATTGACGTAAGGAAGTCCCCAACATTTGTAGGAGAGGACGAAAAGGAATTAAACGCTGGCACAAGCTTTTCCACTATATAGTCCTTATTTATCACCATCCAATTACCTGGGAGGCCACCCCCCTCCACTAGAGTCCACATTTAAGGAGAGCAGAGATTTTTCAGTTTCTATTTTTGTAAAAGATTCTGCGACACGGGCTCTCTCTTCTTCAGATAATTGCGGTATATTTTTCACATTGAGTTCGTGAATTGGATCCGCCCCTAGTTCCCCAAATGTTTTAAAATATTTCATATACTGATTTCGGATGCCATCATAGATCTCCGGCCCTTTAAAGATTATGCCCACATCATTTTCAAATTCATTTTAAAGTTTTCTTCTCGTCGTTTTGAATCCCGTAGCATTGTGTCCAAATTGGCCGTCTCGTAGATTCAACACTTCGTTAACGTGTTCCATGTTTCATTCCTGTAACCTATAGGTCATCAACAAACGCATTTTACTTTGGATTTTAATCCATAAGGGGTTCTGCATAACCCGTTGATTATATGCTTGCAACACTCATTGATAAAAATCAATAGTTTTTCTTTTATCCTCATAATAACGCCTGGGATATAATTTGTATTCCCGTATAAACTTGTTTTTCGTACGCATCCATATTTTCAGTTCTTCCACAACCTTCCCTTTATATCTGTCTGTTTTTTTATTAAATCTGAAGTCAATTTATGAAAAGTCGGTTCCTTTATTAAATCGTTGTTTAAACGACACCATAGGGAGGTGCATCAATGTAGGGGCAACTTCCATAGCATATTAATTCGCACCAAACTCGTATGATCTGACATCGGCACTTTTCCCATAGCTACACTTTTTATATCTTCTATAGCCGGGCTAAAAAGGATGTAAACCAGTTTGGTTTTACATGTTATATAAGTATACATCGGTACGTTTGAAAAAAATGTTCCCAAGCATCGGTAAATTTTAAACTAACTTTAATTTTTTTTGAAAACGTGACTGTAATTGTCTTTAGCAGTTGTGCCATTACGGTCATAATATCACGTTCATATCTCCCAATACAAGTAAGTTTGGATTTTGATGGCAGTAAATGTAAAGCGCAAGATTTTGAAAGGAATTTTCTCTTTGAATTTTCGCTTTTGTTCCACTTTCCACGTATAGTGAAAAAATAGTAAGACCGGCTGTTTTGATTGCATACACTCTATCATCGACCGACTTATATACATCTGAAACTTCCATATCTGATCGAACAAAAAATCCAATCCCCACCTTCTCAATCACATTATATATTTTTTTTAAATATTTGTAATGTCTAATATTAAGGTCCTTGAAAGGGATTTCTTGGACTGCTAGAATGTGAATGTTGAAATAACGCAAGGTTTTTGCTAGAATTTTGCTTTTCCCCTCACTATATCCGTCGCAGATGTTGAATGTTGCAATATTTATATTAAAAGATGCATGTTTCATATTACCCGCTTAGTTTGCTGGCTGCCATGTCATAAATTTGTCCTGTTTCTTTGTCACGCCACTCCACTGCTATTGTCCCCCAGAGTAATTGGGGATAAGAAACAAACCTCTTATTAACGATACCAAATAGGTATGCATATTTCGTTATTTTGTCCGCGACACTTGGAACACAACAGGGAAAAAAATTGTTTTTAACCACGGGGAGAGGTTAACCACGGGGAGGGGTTGTTTTACTTCCGACCTGCTCACTGCCGTGAAACGACACTGCCATTTTCCTTGGATTTTACGCTGAATTTTTTGCCTTTAATGAGAGTTTTTTTATAAGTATTTATGAAATGATCACTCACCTCTGAACCTCGCTTTTTGGAAATACCTCTTGTAAAATTGAAAGGACCTTCCAACTGTTCCTCTTCCTGCTCCTTCCAGGCGATGGTTATTTTTAGCGGGACGCATCCTCGTCTCTAGGCTCCACTTGTATAGACTCGGTATCTTCACTCTTCCCTTCCGTGCACTTGCCTACGTCACACACCGTTCCTTCTTCTTGAAGCTGTTGTTATAAGGATTCAACACTAGCCCCCAAAGCTACACTACAATTACTCGCATTGACTAAACTTAATTGACTCACGGAGAACTCATTTTGCCCCACAAGGTCCTCATTGTGAATTTCTGCTTGTATCTTAATCTTGTTTCCTTGGTTAACCTCACCAACAGCGATTCGTTCTGTGTCTCACTCTCCGCCGGCCCCTCTGACGATTTCTCATACACTTCTGGTTGCAGTGCTGCTCGTAACGTAGCCAAGTCATCTTCACTTTATCTTCTTCGAAGGAACTTGACTGCCAGGGTTGGAAAGTCGTGCAAATTTACACGTAAAGGGATTTCTGTCGATCGAAGTTCCTTTTTTGGATCAGTTTTTGACAGTACTCTATATGATGTCACATAGTCATTTGGAAGGATTTATGTGTTATAGGGACCAATCTTGTCTCTTGGGACTGTTGCTTTTATATTTTCTAAGTATATTATCCTTCTACCATTGTATACCTTATAGCGATTGTTTCGGTGAAAACACTGATGTATGCCTCTTATTAAACCGAATTGTTCTAAATATGTTCCCTTAAATACTGATCAGAAACTTCAAAAGGTACGCTATATATAACAAAGGAAATAAATTCAGGGTTCACTTCTGTTACTGGAAAGTTCTGTCTCACATTATCCACGTATAAATTCAGTTCGCCATTGCATCGTTCGATCTCTTCGTTTACTAAATCTTGCTTTTCTACCTTCAAAAAACCGCTTTCTAATAATTACATATCTCCAAAGCTTCCACTTCTTCTTCATTCAGTTCAATTTGACTGTATATTACTTCATAAATATCTCTTATCCCGGTCGCTGTTTTAACACACTAAAGTATATCTTCAATGTTCGCTTGCGTTGTATATTTTTATAACTCATAGCCCTATCTCAATATAACTCCAAAATACTCCATTCCACTAACACCGATCACTGAAGCCCCGTGCACAATAAAATTCCGATACCGGGGCAAAGGCGAAGAATGATCGTTCACCACGCCACCTCACACGGAACTGACCACTGTTGTAACGCTACAACCTTACAAACAGTGTTGTGGCCGTTACATTTATCGTCTACGTATGACAAATACGGAAGATCGACTACCTTCGCCTATTTTCAATCATGATCGTCACGTTAGTAACCTTGACAAGTTAACAACCGTGCTTTTAGCTACTACTACAAATAAGGGCACCATTTTGGTTTCGTGAGATAACCTTATGTTTTACATCTGACGACATTTTATCAGTTCGTCGTAATATTTTAGTGTCAGAAAGAGAAACTGCATTAATTTGTCTGGTAAAACCAAAATACATTTATCAACCAAAATACATTTCACAACAATTTCTGGATCCTGATAAAATAACTAGGTCACCGTCGCGTCGGTGTGAGGTTTACCTATGTGTGCGATAAGAAAGCTGGTAATATATAATACTTCAAAACAGTATTCATTTTATCCAGATAATATAATATTTTTTTCTGTTGAAGCCTCGACGACCAAACCTCGAAAGCACGACCGTCGACGACAAAACCTCACCAGCAAAATCCTCGACCACAAACCATTGCGAACGTAAATTTCAACAGTAAAACCTCGCCAGCAAAAACCCTTCAAATTGCAATGCCATTCTATTTAAATATAGTAAAGGGTAAAGAGAAAATTTACCCCAACATTAAAAAATCATTTGAGCTAATTTTTACTCGCTTTCAAATATTCAACTGATTGTCTCTTGTGGGTAAAAAGGCAGCGGCAGATTTTAATGCACAAGCGGTGATGTAATACATAGATCCTTAAATTGGGTTGCACATGCAGAAGGATACACAATGAAAAATCTTTTCTATTCTGTCACATAGATGCTTACATTTTTTAACCGTAAATTGCCACTGAGAAAGAAAAAGGTATCAATCAGGAGTAAACGTGATGAAAAAGTTGAAAATAATTATTATTACTGTTAATGACATTTTTATTCCAAAATTGTATTTAACCCAAAATAGGCAATTTTAGGTACTGACGTATGAAATAGACATTTTAGGCACTGTAAAACTAGCGTATTTTCACTGAAAATGACTTTCACTCAGGAAAAAAATAGGCATTTTAGGCGAATTCCGCAGCTTAATAACTCCGGATGTAGTTTATGGTCACGTTAGTAGTTCGCCTCTGGATCGGAAAAGTGAATACGCATGTGCTCGTAGTGAACAACTATTTACGTGAACACTTCAACAATTGCCCAATTTAATATTCACAAATGTAAAATGAAATACCACTGGAAATACTTTTTTACATCCGAATTGAATCAAAGTTGGCTCGAATATTAGTTACGTACGTAAATATCATTGAGACTAATGTTACCAGCATCCGACATATAGTTTCAAAATTGGTGCTGTTTACTTTCTGCATCAATATCATGTCGAGCCAGCGTAGCTCAGTGGTAGAGCGTTGGTGTAGCATACTGGAGGTCGTGGGCTCGATCTCAGCTCCCGACGATCCTGAGTAAAGTTTTCCCAGGGCTTTTCCTCAGTCACACGAGGCAATTGCCGGGATGTCATTTATAACATAGACCCTGCCCAGCAAGCCAAATGCCGACCACGACGGCAAATGGTCGGGGATTTTGGTCGGACTGGCGTCGAGAATAGTCAGAACCCAAACTAGTAGTCGGGAAGTAGGTGGGGGATGGTCAACATGCAGCCACAAATGGCATTTGGCCGTCGGGCTATTTCCGGGCCGCCGTCGCACTTTGACTTGTCGGCATAGAGGAAAAACCTCGACCAATCCCCAGCACTTGATGGTGAGAAAAGGATGGGCCCCCATCCATTGCCTTAAGTCGGAAATAGGCGGTTCCCCACTTATTTCTTGATGGTCGAGAAAAGAGCGGGGCCCCGTCTATTCTTGATGGTCGGGGAATAAGCGGGGTCCCAAACACTTCCTAATGGTCGAGAAAAGGTTGGGGCCCGTCCGTTTTAATCTGGAATTTATGTAACCAAAGTATTGGCATACCGTTGCAAAAGAATTCTGCCGGCAGGCCTAGAATGAAAGGAAAACCTATTCGACGCATCTCAGCTCAGCTGGAGTGGCGCTGATTTTGCTTTTTTGTATCCATTTTGTATTTTCTAATTCATAAATATGAAAGGAAATGTCGAAACTTAGAGATTTTAGGATTCGTCTTCCATTGGATGTTGAGTATAAATGTATTGTGCTTGGAGTAAAATATGAAAAGAGGAAACGTTCTTTACATTCGTTAAAAACAAAGGTGCCTCTTTGTGGGATCAGGAATATATCATTTATTATTATTACTAGCTATTGCTCGCAACTTCACTCGACTCGGAAGTCGTCTTCGACTGTCGGGCTGTGTGGTCTAGTAGATAAAGCACTAGAAAGCTATTCTAAGGGTATCGAGTTCGATCCCACCTCAACCTAACATTTTTTCTCTTTTTAAAAATAAGGAATTACCTTTTTTCTTCATTTCTATTTTGGAAATATGCCCTTGTTTTACTTCTTACCGAACATCAGTGAAATTGGATAGTTAAATCCAGATTAGAAATAAATTTCAAGTTTCTAGCTTAAATCTTTTGGCCTGTGATTTGGTATGTCAGTCAGTCACGACTTCTGTTTATATATAGAGAGTATTATTGCCTTTTCAAGATATTACGTTATACATTCAAATTGCCTTATTCTCAAAAGATTAAGGGAACTGACGTAAAGTTTTAAATCTGGAATCTACAAAACATTGACCGAGCCGCCGTAGCTCAGTGATATAGTGTTGGTGTAGCATTCTGGAGGTTGTGGGTTTAATTCCAGAGGTCGACTACGCTGTCTTAGATTTTTCCATGGTTTTCCTTAGTCACACCAGGTAAATGGTGAGATGGCACCTTCAGCATAGGCCCTGGCCGCCCCGAATTCTTTCTCCTACCCTATCCCGGCCTAAACGTTAGATGCCTAAAGGTCATAAATACAATTCAAATTTAGAACATAGACGGAAAATTTTGAATTAGCTGTTTCCTTGTACAGAACAAGGCATCATAAATTATTGACTTATTCTGACTGACAAAGATCGTATTTTTTTCGAACGTTTAATCAAAAACCATTACGTAAATTAATTGTATTGCTATCAAACATCTATATTTAACAATTCCTTGTTTACCTGTATTTCTATCTGCTATCTGTATATCTATACGCATCTTGTATGACTTTGTGCTGTATTGGCACCATGCTGTTCGTAGAACTTTAATAAATATTGCATTATATTATTATTACTACAAATGGAGTTATATTTCCCGTTGCTAATGAACGGCTAAAAAAAACGTAAAATTCATGCATACTGGGAAACATCGAGTTGCATGCAGGTGATATTTTGATGATCCTCTGAATCTAGAAAAGTGACAGTAATCCTGTTGCATAAATAGGAGTTTTCTTGTAGCTCCATTTTCTATGACGATTTGCTTTCGAAAAATTATGTGTAATGTTGAATAAACATCCACAGTTTCGGGATTAACGCCATTCTGTAATGAATATAGTGTCTGTGTTGATACATTCCATGTCTGACTTCCAGAAGTATCCGATTGACGAAAGGATATGGACAGATGCCTGTGTGGAGTAGTGGTTACAGCGACGCACTCTCAAACACTATAATCGATCAGAAGATGCCAGATTCGAATCCAGTCACCGACAAGTGCAGAAAGTTTAAACAGTAATTGAAGATGAAAAAATGAAAAAAAGACAAGCTATAATAAAAGTAAGTTCTTTTTCTACAACCATACGTCATCAAGTTCATTAAAATAATTAATTTATCGCAGTGTGAACGAGGTTGGGAAGGAGGTGGGCCAGCGACAACTACCCGACTACGTGTCGGCATTTTGATATTGGCCCGACGTATTTTTTTTCAAACCTGGCGCCGAGCCGTACGTCGGCTGCCGACGTCGGATCGACTTTCGCCGACGAAATGCCGACATCGGGCCGGCGTCTTCTGGCTTGTATCTTTTTTTTCTATTATCTTTTTTCGACGTATACCTGTAGTCATACAGGAGTAAAGACTTACGGAAATCGCATACACTTATTTGCTACATTTATATATAAAAAATGAGCTCAATAGTATGTAGTAGTGTCACAGGGGAGAAACTCGACACGATTCATATTTGATTGTTTGAGTTATTATAGTTCACAATCTTTTTGATATAGAACTGTTTTTATTATTCTATACGCACTCATCTTCTGACTGCAATTCTATTGAATTTAATTTACGAACATTAACAGAAGTTTATTCCTATTATATTTGGCACTTTATTTGTTTCTGTACAAGTTCAATAATCTCAATAGAAGGTCAATATGAAAATACATCGTCTTACAACAGATTTACCTTCTCATTCATATCCATCTTCTTTACCACTTTAAAAGGATCTTTGTCATATTCGAATCTTGGATAAATCGCCTCTCCTGAAGTAAAACAGCGAAGTGTTACATTTGAAGGGGCAGGGTCCGAACACAGAGACTAACTGTTACAATCATGTTTCAACACATCGACTAGTAAAGGTTCCTATGTTAAGTAGTCCATCCTGGAGGAGGAAAGTTACCATCCGGACCAATCTAAAGTAATTCAATTAGCTACTTATATTTGATGAATAATATATTTAAACATTGCCGAAAATTAGGAACATACATAATTAATACTTATATTAAATCATATGAAAGATAGCTGCAAAACTTGACAATCTTCGAATTATTAATAAACTTCTATAGTTTGACTCACTTCTTTCGATCAAGAGTTTCTTAAATATAAAGAAGTGCATAATCTAAATGTATACCCATACTGTACAAAAAATTTTGGCAACGTTAATTGTTATTCATAGCATTTTTCAGTCTGACGATTTTCCTTTTGTTTTTTGTAGTTCTCTTGTAAAAAAACATGTAATTTGTTTTCTTTGATTGAAAAGAATACCAATTCAGTCAAGAATATAAGGAAACCTATTGTGCAACCAATTCCTTATATAATAAGGCAAATAGAAAGATGGTTCAATGTAAGAACTAGTAAAGAATTTACAATTACTTTTACATGTTAGTAACAAATTATAATACATTGCATTATCGTACCAACGTTTCAAAAGTTCTGATTCAATAAGGTGCCGAACTAATGTATTCATTCGTGGAAGGTAAGGAGAGTCTTTATTTATTTATTTGTTTATGCCTTGTTTTACATGGCGAAGTTAAGATCTTTACGGTCTTCTCTAAAACTCAACCATGAATACAGAAACAGTAATTAAGAGTTTGGGTAAATAATACGAACATGAAACAGCTTTATAATACAACGAAGTTCGTCATTATAAAGAAAGTAAAGCAAAAAAATAAAAGAGAGAAAATAAAACAAACTTATTTTCACTACATACTTGAAACTTCACTAACCACACACACACACACAAGAACATAGATATAAATACAATACTATGAATACAATGAAAATATATCTAAACTAACATTATTAACTTACAATTAAATATGCATATTGAAATCTAAAGCGATACTAGTATTTGTTGGTTAAAATTTGATGATTTGAGAGACTATTCTTGAAGTCTATCTTAGTTGTGTTGCTCTAAGAGGTAGTTGTAAAACACAGATTTAAAACCTGTAATGAATCTTTGCTTTCCTTGGTGCAGCTACATTAATAGAAAGCCAAAGAAAAATAGCAAAACGTGTGATAATCATTTTAGTATTATTGTATTTCTTTTGGTGCTGGCTACCCGGAATCAGTGATACCTGAGCGAAGACAACAGATACAAACGACACGAGTATTCAAATCCAAATATCTTTAGAAAAAGCTAAGTATAACGGATTTCCATACTGGCACACGGGATGGATATTTTACTTCAATAATGAGTCTCGATTTTGATATGATAAAGAAAGCTTATACGTTGATATCTCTGAGGTGTAAAGACTAGACTGATCATCCCAAACTCTACTAGATGATAATTAATGTCCCTGAGAAATCCTGTGCAAGATCCGTGGACCTTCACACCAGGGTAAGAGTGAACTGATGAGATTTTAGCTGGAAACTTCATGTGTGCTGCCAAGGTGAACAAGATAATGCGCAATAGACCTTCCATAGTTAATTGGCCGTCAGTAACATTATACAAAAAAGAGAATGAATCCTGAATGGCACTTAGAGCAAGCTGAACCTCGTACCTGTGAAGGTTATTCAACAAATTTTCGGATAATTTTGATTTTTGAATCTTGATGTTAACTTTTTCAAACTGACAACAAAACATAGTTGCACGTCTTGCAATC
>JAGDQP010056314.1:0-12964 GCA_022664845.1 Lepisma saccharinum
GGCTTCGCGGTTAAGACAGCCGCTACGCTTATTAATGGATCTATGTCGAGTTTAATCCAATGACAAAAGTCAGAACTCATTTAGCAAACTTTTCTGTACCTTTGAATACGATGTTTTGGTTTTTAATCGATAAAGCTTCATCCCATTTGAAGTGTTTTTCTTCCTTGGTATTGACAGGTCACATTTTTCGTTGCTATCCCGTTCCATAATGAGAAAAATATGTACAAATAATTAACATTAAGCACGACACAAATAAATCATAAAATCCTAAATATGAATGGTCCCTGAACTTCATAATGCGAACAAAATAGGACGAAGTCGAGCACAGTGATTACAGAACTGCACTATCAATTAAAATATTACTTTTATGTACATAAACATGAATTATCTTAGCATACTATGTTCATGAATATTGGATATGGACTACAAAGCACAGCGAAAATTCCCTCTGAGTATCCTATCCCCCACAAAAGAAAGAGAAACGCTAGATTCTGAATCAGAACTTGCAACTGTACACATCTGATGCTTCCAATGGAAATGTATCGTAGAATGGCAGTGTTTCTCATATCAATTTGATTTAATTTCTATTCTTAAAGCAACTCTGTCAGTCTGTCATGAGTCTGAGGAACTACGTCCCTACGAGAGCACTTTTGAGAAATGGATGAGCAAGGTAGTGGCTACGACTTTAAGCTAGGTACCATCCTGATATTTGTCTCGTAAAACTTGAAAACCCTTTGTTAAACCTCAGTCAGGATAACGAGAAGAGCACAAACCTATTATCCGTCCAGACTAGAAAGTTCACGTTCTCTGTGTATAGTGTTCGTTCGTCATTTTGCGTTAACAAATTTTATATATATGTACGATTTATATTGACTAAACAACATGCCAGTATGATTTTTTTAAAAGCTACATATTAACAGTAATAAACTGAGTTTCTAACAACACTCTAGAATTACAAAAGATATAAAAATGAAGCAAACGTGACTTATTAGAGGAAGAGGAATGGTGGCGATAATTACATGACACTCAATCACTAATTAAAAAAAAGACTACTAAATCGGATTAATTTCATTAAAATGGAATAGGCTATAATACACGAGGAAAAAAAAACCTACTTATATTATACAAATGTCATGATAAAATCAAATGCAGGTCAGTGCGGCTTTCTTTTTTTGGAACAGTGGTTCTAAAAACTTTGGTAAACTTTATTTTATATGGACCAGTTTAGTAACTGTTGACTTCGACCCGGCACGTTCTAGTTAAAAGACACCCATGCCCCTACCGGGACTCGAACCCGGGGACTTTTCTAGCCGTTGGTCTAACGCCTTAGACAGCACGGCTACCCGGTCGGCGAACAGTGGTTCTACAGGGTGGCATCTTTTCAACTTGACATTCTATTATGAATTAAACGTTGATATGAGATGAAATTTTTCCAATTTTCTTGTTTGTATATTTTAGTCCTGATTTTATTATTAGATACTAGGACATGTATTACATATGCTAGAGAAATGGGTTCAATTAAATCTTTCAGTACCGTATAAAAATCCCTAGCATGATGTGTGCATTCTCTATATGTTATTTATAACTATTTTTATAAACGAACTAATTTAACTCATTCGTGATAAAAAAAAAATGTAGGAAAGTTGGTTTCGCATTCGGGAGATCCTAGTTTCGTTAACACAGGCGGAAAATCAAACTGAGGTGTTTCTAGGGTTCTTCCTCAGCCACACCAGGCAAATGCCGGAATGGTTGCTACAACGTAACCTTTAAAACAACCAGTAAAAGGATGAGTGTTTATAAGATCCATGAGATCGTTTTTCAACATCATCTCATCGTATTGGATGCTGATGTTAACCCACTGTCACATATCATCTTTCTTCCAAGATCTGATTGACAGTGGCTCCTTTCTGCGACTGTGGTATGAAACACTGTCAGTAACTATTACTGATCTTGGAGGAGTATTTGGTTGCAACTGTTTACGAAAGTACTTTTCGTACAGATCCCCATCCATTTCATCAGCAGTGCTCTTCTTACATAAAAACACGCACTTTGCTCCAGATACAAATCCTTGCTCGTTACCGACATGTACCGAAGCATATCGGGGCAACGACTTTTAGGAGGTTTGAGACCACAGGGAAGGCCATAAAGAAAAGGCGGATTCAATTATTTTGGCCTTCCATTCCTCTTACACGCTCATACCAATATTAGTACACGATGTTTCTATTTTCTTTTCTGTCCATCCGTATTTCCCTAAGATATTTATGACGCAACGATACAATGTCATCCCTCTCTATAAGCATTGCTTTACTTCTTCTTTTCGCATACACAAATTCAAGCTCTTTTAAAAGTACGTGAAAGGTTGATCTTTCAAAGTTTGGCAAATCAGGATCCAAATTTACCACTGCAATAACCAATTTAAGTGTGGAAGGTAGGTTCTTAATTTTTTTTTTTTTTCTTTTTCGAATAACGCTTCTAACGAAATCGTTGTATTTTATGTATCGGATGTTCTTCGAATTTTTATTTTGTGTTCATTTCTTTGTTTGGTGATACAAAGTTACCGTGTGAAGCCTTGCCACGTACTTTCAAAACGGTTGATCGGGAAGTTCACGCTACTTCTGCTGCTTCACTCGTGATTCAACTCATGCTTTTGTCTTTATATATATATATATATATATATATGAGCTCCTGCGTAGCCTAGTCGGTAGCGCGCTCGACTTCAATGCGAGCGGTCCCGGGTTCGATTCCCGATGGGGGCTCAAATATTTCGGTGTTGACCCAGCATCGTGAGGACAATTGGGGAGCTGCTGTGAATAAAAGACAGTGGCGATCACAGTGAGAGCTTCGGCTCTCCTCTCCCAACCCGTCTGGTCAGCGTGGGAGCAGTAGACCAACTCCTCCCTTCGGGGAGAGGCCTCATCCACTAGTGGATTGAATATGGCTGTGATTTATTTATTTATTATATATATATATATACATATTTTGAAACACGTTCATAACTATTTCCCTTTCTTTACTTCGAAGTACTTGAGCTTTTTTACGCTTAATAGAAGTGTCAGCGGTAAATTCTGTAATTTTGTGATTTCAACACAGACAGTTTTGTTGCGCGACAGTGCCGTGCGTAAACAATCACAGGAAAAACACCACGAGATATTAAACAAATATCGTAATACAAACACGCACTGCACAATAAATGAACACATCTCTGCAGTAATCTCGCCACCTACTGTAATAGAAAGGCATTAAACTGAACAACTAAACCCACCTCACCCCACAATCCAAACCGAGAATCTCGCCGAAAGGATGTGTGCTACTGTATATTTGAGACAAACACACCAGTGTTCGATTTGAATAGGTGGTGGTGCTAGGTTATTTTATAACCAGCCTCTGCAAATTTTCCCGGCCTCTGTTTTGTCATCATTCCAGAAGGAATGGAAAATTTCGAGTCCTCTTTTGACAAGTAACAATGATATTCCTTAAAGTCGCGGTTTTGAGTTTGTTTTGTTTGACCTGAATGGAAAAATCACCTCAAAAGATTTTCAAACATCTTCAATCACAAGGGTATTTTAATGTTTGAATCTTTACGATTACTGGAGGTTTTTAGACTTGTTCCTTCCCGCCGGCATCCTAACCTCTCGGCTAGTTTTGTAACCACAAGCATAGGCAGCGATTAGGGAGGGAAGACGGCTTGGTCTGTTTTAGTTGGAAATACGATAGTTTGTGTCTACTTTTATACACATCTCAGTTGCCCATCCAGATCATGAGATGAAGCCATGCAATTTGTTCACTGACAGTAAAGATAGAGAAATTGTGCATTAAAACGTAATATACACACTATTTAGTAATTCGTGTAACTGAGCAACAGATCTGTAAAAACAAACGTTTTCTAGATATTTCCATGAAATTTTTCACAGTTGCTGACAAAACCCTGAAGTTTTCACAGTCAAAAGAATTTTCGTAAACTAAATGTTAACCTCTTTTTGAGGGTTAAAAAAACTCAAAAAAGTAAACCTCGCTAATTGGAAAATCAATGTTAATTAAGAGGTCCACTTTTCCTTCTCTAATTTTATTACCAGAAACTGAAGTCCGACGGTGATATCTCGGTAATTAATAAAATTAAAAACACGGAAAAATGGTCCTCTTAATTAACATTGATTTTCCCATTACTGAGGTTTACTTTTGAGTTTTAACCCCAAAAGAGGGGGTTTAAAATTTAGTTTAGGAAAATCCTTTTGATAGCGTCAAAACTTCAAAATCAACCCCTGTTGTCACTTAAAATTTTGAAGTTCCCCGTAGAGCTATTCCCGAAACGCCCCTCATTTCAACACGTGATTTCGCACATGCACTTTGGCACTAGCATTTTTGTTTCAAAAATTTCTGTGCACTAGGAGCTGAGTTATTGCCCTGTCACGGATTTCGGGAACCCCCCCCCCCCCCCCCCTCTCTCTCTCTATATATATATATATATATAGAATGGTAAAATAGGTAGAAAAAAAGGATACATGGTAGATTCTTGAGACAGGTGTACAATAACATCACAAACACAATAGAAAAGCAGTACGTTCTCAACTGATAGGGGAGAAAATGGACAGAGCGGATAGGTACGGGATTGGTGTTAAGGAAACGCCGTATTGTCAACAGATTCAGGGTGACAGTGTGGCCAGGTTATGAAGGCGGGAAAATGACTACATAGGGCGGAGAAAACACCAAATGGTTACTAGGAGCAGGTAAGATGGTAAAAAAGGTCGAAAAAAGTTACATGTTAGAATACCAAGACAGGTGTACAGGAACTTCACAAACACAAAAGAAAAGCGGTTTGCACATGGTAGGAGAGAAAGGAATAAGTATCTACCGTACATGAAACATAATTCTCTATATTAGCTACGTCTGTTATATGGTACTGAATGTACTTAATATATTCTTACTTTCTTTAGTTTGGACGCGTAGAACGCAGAATGTGACGTAAAATTAAGGCTGATAAGAATGAAAAGTTATTGTATCCTAGCATTCACATCACATTATGCATTCTGCCAGCGCTCGAAATGGAGCAGCAGCAGACTGGAACGCAGTTTCTGTTCGTGAAAATCTGGAAACTTACTTTTTCCGTCACGTCAATATGGTAATCATAGAAAAGAAAAGGGCAATAACATAATAACGAAAGTAAAGCGTTTCGTTTCGTAAAAAAAATGCACTTTGACCCCTGCATTCGAACTACGGAAAATAACATTTTAAGTACATTCAACATCGTATATCAGAAGTAGCTAATATAGAGAATTACAAGCGAAACATAGAAAACACTTAAAACAGACATTTAAAATAAATAAAATAATGAAACATTTACGATGTTTCAACAATTAAAGTTGTAGTGCAAGCCTAAAGAGTGAAGCAAACTTTAATAACGTTTCATTATCAAACACTCAAAGTCACTAGTTTCGTCACCGGTAAATACCCTGAAATTGTAACCTAAGCGGAATAAAGTCCTTCATTGAATCAAGTCAGTCATATCAAAACTGGTCTTCCCCTTACCTACAAGAAATGAAACCTCGAAAAATAATTCCAAACAGAGTTTACCAAATCTCATGGAATGTAGGGTGACTGTACCAGTTTCTGGTCACTGCAGATTTTTTAAGTAAATAAATAAGGCCTCTGATGAGTGACTCGAACACCTCATGTTTTTAGTTAATCATTTCGATGTTTAGATAGAAGCTGCATCCCCATAGACAGTTTCAGATTTTGAGAGGCTCAGTTAATCAGTGTTGAAATGGTGAATATGAACATTCAACATCCATTGTTTACATCGTTATTAGGAGGAAGTGCATCTATATATTGATGAAGCTTTTATCATTAAAAAAAACAGGTGTTATCCATAGATAAATGTACCCACGTTGTAAGGGGAAAAGTTGGTAATCACAGTAGAAATAAAGTTAAATATGTATGTTGAATACTGTGGAACTTATTACAGGGCTGGATTACTGGTACAAAAGTTTAGCGTGGAACCAGAACATGGTCATTATGGCTGTTACCTGGAATTGTTCATTATGGATAGCACCAGTTTCCAGACACCGGAAAAAAATACCGTAGAATGGAGTGAAGGTTTTTTCAACTTTCAACTATACGTCTCTCTTTAATTAATTTTTCTTATATGGTGATAGTAATACGTGTTCTACCCTAAGGAAGGTCCTAGCCCGAAGTTCCCTGTGCACGTGAACCAATGGTGTTTTGCCATTGCCTTCAATTGGATGAAGATGTCATAAGGACGGGACCTAAAGTTTAACGCGGACTACGAACCATTTATCTCCCAGCCGGGAATCGAACCCGGATTCCCTCGATTACAAGGCAACGACTCTTACAAATCATCCTCCCAAAAGCAGTAAATTGTCGAAATGTGTCCCTATATTGAAAAAAAAAAACAAGATAAAAAAAATTGGACTTTTTTTTTTTCACAACTTTCCACGATTTCTTCGGCTTCGGATGAAGAAAACGATATTCTGTGTCAATTTTGTGCGGGTGACAGTTCTGATGATCAAGCAACAGAATAAGTAAAGGCTTAGGTGAAGTAGAACCAGGCTTACATTAGCCGTAGTAAACAACAGGTATTTTTTTAATTTACCACATTGCAGGATGCCTATCTTTCTCTCCCCTCCCCCTTTGTTGCCTGTGACAAAATTTACAAGCAATGCTTCCTTTGGTGTAAAAACACTAATTAGCAAACACTCTTTTTACGTCTTCAATGCCTACGTGAGCCCTTTATGCTGTCTTTTCGGCTATACAGGGTGACTCCAAAGTCAGGTTACATAGTGATTTATGTATATACTTTAATACATGTATAGTATAACTTCGATGTGTGGACCTTAAACATAAATGGATGTGAGCACGTTATGTTTCCAGTTCTCCAGAACCTTTTGCACGACGAACTGCTCATTCATGTCTACACAATGCACAATCCGTTCCTTCAGATGATGGATGTTCTGGATCTTAACACAGTAGACGAGCGCGTTTAAATTCCTCTGTTGCGTCTCTGTAATTGCGACTGCCAGCAAGGAAACTCACCTCCACCCTTTAGTCCGTCAGCAACTTCCTTCACTCACTTAGCTGTACACAATTATCGGAAACGAGAAAAGATGAAAATTCTTACGTAACCTGACTTTTGAATCATCCTGTATTTTGTTTTCCTTATGTGTGCTATATATTTAGAATAAAACTGACAAATGTGGCCGGGTAGTGGAACTCAGCTACCACCTACTGCTAGAATCTGGCTTTGAAACTGGTGTTTTTTGTTATTTGATCAGATTTATTTTTCTTACAGATTACAAATATCTGTCTTTTACTTTTATACAACGTTAATGCAAGTCTTAAATGCCAGTCTCTGTAATACACGACCAAGCTATGTATTTACTCAAATATATTTTTTTCTCACTGTGTATTTGCGTAATATCAAAGTCGGTATCTTCTCTAAGTGGCCGGAAACTGGTGCAGTCACCATATTCTACAATCACTCTTACGTTAGAATTGTGAAAAGCACGATCACATACAAAGAATGAGCCTCGCGAAATTTACAACAAGAAAAAAAAAGGCTCAATCGTCTAGTCGGTACGGTCGCGATCTTGGATTTGCAGTGGAGAAGTGCGCAGCTTGACTGCTCCGGACCAAAAATAAAGTTTTGAAAGGTTTCCTGTTTCAACAGTAAAATGCCAGGATGTTATCTAGACCAGGTAACTCTTTCGCGGAAGGTAGGCGAGATGCTTCATTTCTCAGACTTATAGCAGCTTTAGAACGAGGTGCCTGTTCAGCCCATGTAACATAAATTACCTAAATATAGGGTGAAGGAATTAGTTTCCGGCCACACGATAAATTCGGAAGAATCCAAAAGATATATAAAAAGGTAAATAATTGAGTCAATACATAGCTTGGAGTTTAAGTAATGTATTAATGCTGTATAAAATGAAGAAACAGATATTTCTGACCCGTAAGAAGAATAAAACTGATCAGACAGCAAAAAATACAAGTTTTCAGTAACTGGCTACTAAGTACCAGTATCCAGCCACGCTTGTCAGTCTTACTCAAAACGTATAGTAAAAAAGTATATAAGACAGATAATATAACTTTCTAGGCCTGGAAACCCTCAGAAAGAGGATTTATTAATTGGTGTTCTGTCAACAAACTAAACTTAGCTCGTAATTTTTTTCATAAGCAAATAATAAAAAAACGAACAATAGGCACCCTGCCATGTAGAAAAGAAAAAAAGGATACGTGAGTTACTTACTGGAGGCAATACTAGAGCTAATTTAAGCCCGGTTCTAATAGACCTAAACTTTTGCTTATTCTATATCTTAACCATCAGAATAGTTAAAAGCACAAGATTCACACAGAAAATAGTTTTCATCATCCGAACCATAGGATACAAAATCCTACACGGATACGAAAAGTCCCTTTTTAAGTGGGACCCATTCTCTAATCTAGCATCTTATGAGGAGGATGAGTGGTTAAGACTCGCTGCCCAGTAATCAATGGGTCCCGGGTTCGATTCCCGGTGGGGACCCAAAAGGTTCCGAGTTTACGTTAAACTCTAGGTTCCGTCCTTATTATATATTTATCCGATGGCAAACCACCATCGATTCACCTGCCCAGAAAGCTTCGGGTTAGAACCTGTCTTCGGACAGAACACCAATCACCATTATCACATAAATAATTACAGGTTAGAGAATCTTTGAAAATTGAATATTGGTCACCTTCACTTCACCCATTCTGCGGTACTTTTCCGGTGGCTGGAAACTGGTGAAATACGCTATTAACGTTAATTCCAGTTAACAGCCATAATGGCCAAGTACTGGCTCCACGCCATACGTTTGTAGCAATAATCAAGCCACATAATAACTGCCATAATATTCAACAAAAATATTTCAATTTGCTTTTACTGTGATTACCAATGTTTCCGAGTTGCCGTGGTTCAGACGGTAGCGCATCAGACTACGAATCGGGCGGCCCGGGGTCAAATCCCGGCCAGGATACTGCAGAATTTTCTCTGTGTTCTATTGCCTGGCGCTCTGAGGTGAACTCAGCCTGCTATCAAATTGAGTACCAGTGTGTTCTTCGTATTCCTGGGCGCATTGCGAAAGTAAAGGCGGTCGAGCGTGGCACTGACCATACCAACTCACTTCGTACCGTAGGGAGATGTGGAGCGTACCTCCACATCCCCCATGCACCGTTCACGGCGCGGGCGTATCGCAAAGGGGACCTTTTTGTTTCCTCTTTCACGTATGTACATTTATAAATAGCTATTACCTGTTCGTTATTTTTAAAAGCTTCCTCGGGACATAACTGCATTTCCTCTGCCTACTAGCGATCTAGGCAATGAATGTTGAATGTGTGTGTTCGCCAACAAATAACTGGGCATCATAATATTTAAAACAGTCAATGACAACACTGCCTGCTTCTGAACATCGAAACGATTTACTAGAAACAAGAGTTGAGAGATTCGCTCATCAGAAATCTTATTATTTACTTCTAAAGCTCTAGTGGCCGGAAACTGGTGGCGGCACAGTATCTTAATTATCAAAACTTTTATCCGCTTAAGATTCATACAGAAAAGTTACCTCCATCAAAGGATAGAAATTCCTAGACGGTTGCGAAAAGTTCATTTTTAAATGGGAACTTATTCTCTACAATAAACCCTTTTGGGTGGATGAGTGGTAAGACTCGCTGCCTTGTAATCAATGGGTCCCGGATTAAATTCCCGGTGGAAACACAAAAAGTAAGGAGCACACGTTAAACTGTAGGTTCCGTCCTTAGTACATATTCATACTACGGAAAGCAATGGCAAACCACCATCGATTAATCTGCCCAGGAACCTTCCGGTCAGGACCTGCCTCCAGGCAGAGCAACCATCACATAAAATAAATAACTAAAATTTGAACAGATAATAGTTGAAACCTAGTCACATTCACCCATTCTGCGGTACTTTTTCCGGTGGCCGGAAAATGGTGCCATACATTACCATTAAATCCAGTTAACAGCCATAATGGCCATGTACTGGTTCCACGCCAAACTTTTGTACGAGTAATCCACACACTATAACTGCAATAATATTCAACAAACATATTTTAATTTGTTTCTACCGCGATTACCAATATTTCCTCTTTCAACGTGTGTACATTTATCAATGGCTCAAAACTGTGTGATAATTTTAAAAGCTTCATCGATACATAAAGCCTACTAGCGATGTAGACAATGCATGTTGAATGTGTGTGTTCTCTACTTCAGCACTGAATAATTGAGTCTCACAAAAGATTTGAAACAGTCAATAAGAGCGCAGACTACTTTTGAACATCGAAACAATACTTGAAATATGAGTTGCACAATCCATTCATCAGAAGCCTTATTTCTTCACTTTTTAAGCTCCAGTGGCCGGAAACTGGTGCAACCACCCTACGTAAAATAAGATTAATCAATCTAGAGTACAGCAAAGTCATGCAGGGTAAGTGTTTCTAACTTCTACGACCTAGTGTTTCACCTCATACCATTCAAAGGATACATGCTTTCAAAACTAAAGTTCTATCCGGTAATCTTGAACATGAAATTGAGCGAGCAATGCGTCCACCCAACGAACATAAACTTCCAGCCATGATTTTCATTAAAGTGAACGAGATTTACCAAACAGCAAAATCTAAAACAAGTAAGCCAACTTGCACCGACCAGATTAATTCTGCCTTGCACTTTAAAGTTTGAGCAGAGAAGGATTCACATGCTCCGCCCAATACAGAGGGACAGCGTTACCAACTGCATCTGCTATTGACAATAAATCATATCCATTTTCAATATGTTGTGATTTAAGCAAAGCCTTCGATTGTGTTAATCATTCCCTACTTTTATCGAAATTGCCTTCCTACGGGATACGGGGAACTAATGAATGGTTTTCATCATATTTAAAAAATCGACATCAGTATGTGGAACTCACATACACGTATCAAAACATGCATAAACAAAAAAACGTATCCAAACCCTCCCTTGTCAACCAACACAGCACAATCACGTTAAATAAACGTTTATTCAACTATCTTAAATGTTTAATAAACGTTGAATTTACGTTGATTCCACGTTTATACAACTATAGTATTGGAATTCTAAGAAATGTCGATTTGACGTTGAATAAACGTTTTAAAGACGTTGAATTAAACATTTCCCGCAACTTATTTTTGACACTGACGTTTATTCAACGTTACAAACCGTTGAATAAACGTTTAATCAACGTTTAATAAACGTTACGCAACGTTTATACAACGTTTAGAGAGAAGCAAAATTCAACCTTCAGGACAAATTTTACTTCTGCTCAAACGTGACAACCCAACAATCCGGGTTTGATTCCCGGTGGGAGAAGTTTAAACAATTTTACCTAGGCCGTAAGTCCCAGAGGTCGACCCGTCTCTGAAAATGATATTATATAACACATAATAAAGTTTAAGCATAAAACTATCACTGGAAATTGTTTTTGTAGGTTATGAAAACTCACAAACATTCAACATTTAATCAACGTTGTGCTTTCCACCATTTTAGAAGGTTTAAAAACACAATTTAATTCAACGTTTAATAAATGTTTAATACTGGTCATTCTATAAAAGCGTTTATTAAATTACGTTGATAAAATATATAATTCAACGTTACCAAATACAACGTTGTCAAAATTCAATGTTTATAAAACGTTAATTCAACATTATGTGCTGTGTGGGAATTTAGGTGTTCCTCAAGGATCGGTTCCGGCTCCGGCTCCGTTACTTTTCCTCATATACATAAATGATCTTCAATCACATATTGACCAATGGACTATGGTCTTGTACGCTGATGATACTAATATCTTAATTAAAGGCAGTAATGCTTCAGAACTGCAAGATAACATAAATGTTGCTTCTAATAAACTTGAAAAAATGGTTCTCTCATAATAATTTAATCCTAAATGCCAATACAACTAATTGTCTTTTTTTTCTTTCCTTCGTATACTGCTGTCCCAGCTTATCCCAAATTAATCATAAGTAACATCACCACAGAATATGTCACAAGTACTAAGTCCTTAGGGCTATATATTGACGACAAACTAAATTGGAAAACTCATATTACAAATCTATGTCGTACACTATCATCTAATATCTTCATAATAAGATCTCTCTCAACTGTTCTAAATAAAAAGGCATTGATATCCTTATATTATGGTACATTTTATTCGAGGGCAAAATATGGTACTCTCTTTTGGGGATCCTCAAGTGAGCTATTGACAGTTTTTAGACTAAAAAAAAAGTTATTCGAATCATTACACACATATTTACGTGCGAGCTGCAGAAAAATTTTCAAGCAATTAAACTTGCTAACAGTTCCATGTTTGTACATATACGAGGTGTTAAAGCTGATAAAAAGTAACCTTGATGGCTACACTACACACTCTGATACACATAGACACGACACAAGAATGAAAAATAATCTTTTAGACAAATGTCCCACAGAACAAAAATTTTCGAAAGATCACCGCATTACTTCGGTATACACGGAAAAAAATGAATTCTAACCTAGTCAAAATTTTGCTAGGTTAATGACGAAAAGGGTTGTAGGTAACCGACTAGTTGTTTATCACAACACATTTCAGAGATGAAAGTACCGGATACTGTAGGTAAATGGTAACCCACTGAAAAAGGTTAACGGAAATTTGGTTAAAAACAACCAACACGTGGGTAGTAATTTACCTACAAGTTGGGTAAAGGAAGAAATAAACAACCAACACGGTTAATTCAAACAATGTGACTAACCCACTACTCGGTTATGTGAACCGTTTAATGTGTAGGTACATTTAACTTTGTAAGAGTTAGTTATTATTTAACCCAGATGGCGGTTAGTTGAACCGAGTAGAAAATTCTCGTGTCGTTTGTCGTCTGTTGAAATTTGAAAACGGCGAACTGGAGAAAGTGTTGTAGCGTTCAGATATATA
>JAGDQP010056315.1:0-12964 GCA_022664845.1 Lepisma saccharinum
TATATATATATATATATATATATATATATATATCATATATCAACTGATATATATATATCATTGGCTTTGCCAACAAAAGTTAGTGCGACCAGAATATCAGTTTTGATACATGTGTACTATCATTAACCTACATTCAATAGCTACCAAGTGTTTCTTCGTGTAAAACGGACCAACAATCAATCTCTACGTGTTGTTGTTACAACAAAAGTTAGTGCGAACGGAATTGTATTATAGTTTCTTTCTCTCCTCCAATTTCGAAAAAGCTTAGTGTGAACGGAATATTAGTTGTGATACTTGCGTACTACAATTACTCCTACATTCAATGGATACCAAGTGCTCTCTTCGTGTGAAACGAACCAACAATCAAGCTCTAAATGTTATTGTGTTACAGCAAAAGTTAGTGCGAACGGAATTATATTATATATAATTTGTTTCCCTTCCTCGAAAATGGAAAAAGTGACTTGTGTGAATTGTGACAAATATATATCAAAGTCATATATACATAGACACATACAGATATACACAGCGTTGAACCAAATACAAAGAGACAAAAATTCAATGAGAAGTGGGTGAGACACACATTCAACTCTACATTAAAAGATTATATGCTACCTGCAGAGTGTGATGGCATATGTTGTGGTGATACCATTTCATTTCTAAACAACATTAAAAATAAATGCCTAGATACAATAGAGAGTGATTTAGAAGTACACAATGCTTTGAAAGTAAACTTCACTCTCTCATCAATGTTTCAGCAACGAACTAGTGAAGAAATGAAATACCATGTAGCATTCGGCACTCAAGCAATCTTGAAGTGTGATGGGTTACAGGAGAAGATAGAACAAGTGTTTTCAAAGTTAGCATCACAACTAGAAGAACGTTGAACTAAAATATTAGGTTGGAGTTTAAGTGAGAAACTATTACATACGCTGAACATTATAGTGAGAGAACTAAAATCCTTCACTGTTTCAACAAATATTGAGTTACCACAGTGGGTGCTTATTAAGAAAGCAGTGATCAATATCCAAAATAATGACGGCAAATGCCTTTTGTGGTGCATTATGGCAGCATTATAATCTGTCGACAATCATCCTTATCGTGTATCGAATTATGTGCGATATGAAAGTGAAAGATGGAAGCAATGCATAGTATAAGCTTCCCAGTAGCATTATCGCACATTAGTAAAAATGAACGACAATATAATGATATGCATCCCGATAATAACATAAAAACAATGTTTATGCTTACAATGAGACTAAATTAAATTTTCCTCTACATATAAGCGAAATGCCATTCGATACTAAGCAAATTGATCTCTTGTATGCAATACTTGAAACGAAAACCCACTACTGTTTGATTATAAACTTTACTAGATTAGTAAGTAGTCAAACTACGAAACATGAACACAAATATTAATATTGCAAGCGATGCCTTTCACATTTTAACACTGAAGGTAAGCTATTAGATCACCTAGACTATTGCAAGAAGTTTGAAGCAATGAGAAAAATTATGCCAAACTTGGGGTAAACTATTAAAGTTAATAAGTTACACTCATTGCTGGAAAGTGATGTTATTATTGCACAGTTTGAATGTTATGTTAAAGCAATCGGTGCCTGTTCGTCTAATCTGAGTACATCATATACAGAAAAGATTCAACCTCACGATCCATGCAGTTTTGTTTATTTAATTTTTTTACGTTTGCTACAGAATCGAACACAGTTATATACAGAGGCAGAAACGCTGCTGAAGAATTTCCTTATCGAATGGAAAATGAATTGATACATATTGTTATAAGTTATCGTATACGCAACTTCTATCCCCAATGTCTCCTCAAGAAGCTCAAGCATATGAAAAAACAAGAAGTTGTGCTGCTTGTGATTGCTATTTCACACCAGAGAATTATAAAGTGCACCATCACGACTATCTCAAAGGCGATATCATTGCAGCAACTTGCAATCGGTGTAACTTGCGAATACAACGCCAAAGAAATGTTGTGGCTGTGTTCTTCCACAATCTCTCAAATTACGATGCTCATTTGATTGTAAAGAACTTATGATTACAGCCTGGTAAAGTTAAACTAATAGCACAAGCAGAGGAACATTACATTACATTCTCTAAAATGTTTACCATTGTTGATCGAAATATTGAGTTAAGGTTTTTAAATTTGTATCGGTTCTTGCCACAATGTTTGAATGCTTGTCTCAAAATTAGAACCTATTTAACTGAAACATACACGCAAACACAGGACCACACAAGATCTGAAGCTACTCAAACGCAAGGTTTGTTTCCCATATGAGTATCTCACTGATGAAACAAAGTTTAAAGCAAAACAAATACCAGTCCAAACGTATTTCAATAGTTTTTTAATAACACTGTATACAGTGATGAAAATTATGCCTTTGCGTCGGAAGTGTGGAGAACATTTAAATGCAAACCCTTTGGAGATTATCACGATATGTATTTAACCATAGATATTTTGTTAACAGATGATGTGGTTCAAAATTTTATAGATACATGAAAAGAGGCATGTGGATTGGACTTTGGGCAAATGTACCCAACACCTCAATTGACATGGAACGGCATGCTCTATGAAGGCAAACAAGAGCTTCAAATACAGTCGGATGTAAACATGCATCTGTTTTTAGAACAGTCAATCAGAGGAGGTATCACTGAGTGCACTCTACGTCATGACAAGGTAAATAATCCATATGTTAATGACTATAAGCCTAACGAAGAGCATTCCATTTTAATGTAAATAATTGAAGCTTTACCTTATGGTAATTTCAAGTGGGAAACATCACCATCAAATTGGAATGACGTGTAAAATATATTCGGCTATCCAGTAAACAGTAAAATAACTTTTTTCGCTGAAGTGGATTTGCACTACTCACAAGAGTTGTATGATGTACATTAAGACTTTCCTACGGCTCCAATCAATGAAATTTCTCCAGGAGTTGCAGGCAAAAAGCTACTACGGACTCTAAATGATAAGCAGAGATACATTGTGCATGATCGTCTCGTACAGTTTTATTTACAACACGATTTGCAGGTTCGTAAGGTACATAAAGTGCTATGGTTCAACCAATCCAAATGCCTCGAGACATATATTAATAGTAATATGACACGTTGCGCAGATGCTACACATTTTGAGAAATACATTTATAAACTCATGAATATATAACAAATCGATTGAGAATGTAAGGATTAGAATCAATGTTAGGTTTGTAACTTATGGAAATAAGTGTAGAGAGCTTGTATAATCACCGCACTTCAAATCTCAAGAGATCTATAATGAAAGTTTAGTTTTATGTCATATGTTAAAGAAAACGGTTAAATTAGATAAGATTAACAATGTAGAGACTGCTGTGCTATACCTTTCGAAGTTGTGAATGTATCAATATCATTATGAAATCATGAAACCACGATATAAAGAGAATATGTGTATTGCCTATAAGGACACTGACTAATTTGTGCATTACATCAAGACAAACTATTTTTTATAAAGACATGCATGAAATGATTGAGTACTAGGATACTAGTAATTACCAGCAGCCCAATACATATAAACTTCCTGCAAAGTATAAGATGCAACAGGGGAAGATGAATACAAGAGTGTACCGATCTTGAGTTTGTTGGGTTGAGAGCAAAAATGTATGCGATACAAGATGTAAATAATGAAAATAAAGATAATCAAGGGTATACAAAAGTATGTAGTAGAGCAAGATATTACGTTCGATGACGTTAAACAGTGTTTACGATCCGAAGAGCTGCAATAGAGTGTACAAAAGCAAATCATATCAGAGAAACATGTCATATTCACTGAACAAGTAAAAAAATTAGCCCTGGGCTCACATGATGATAAGCGTTGCATTTTATACTGCAACATCCATATGCTGCCCTGGGGTCATTATCAATTAGAGTATGGAACAGTATGCAATCAATGTACATAAAGTTTTATTTTATTGTTACTCTGATCAAATTTGCTTCTCCTTTAATGTTAATAAGACCTTTTAAGTCTTGAATCTCATAAGTCTACGAGTCTTGTATATGTATCCATAACGCAGTAACTAACTACACGGCTTACGGTACTCACTTGTTCATTACTGCAATAACAAATGTTCACCACAGGATTCTATTCTGAGCAATATAAAAACCTTGCGATTAACCAATGCCAGCTTCTTCTGCCGCAATGCATGTTATACTATTTGTAACTGATGTGAGTAGGTCATCAGTGATGGTCTGACCAGGTGGAAGGACCTTGTAATTCGCCACTTGACGTCAAATCAACCATATAGAGAGCAGACGTAGTCTTGAGGTGTGAAGAACAGGGTCGCGTGGCAATAACCGGTACCCTTGGGATTGTCATAGAGGACCCACTTTTCGTCCTCAGTGAACAAGTGATCAAATAAGAGTGTGATAAGGAGCTGAGTGAGCAAGAATAAAGAGGCTGTTACTCGTTGTTTCTTGTTGGATGTCGAAAATGTGTGGGGTACCCACTTGCTTAATCAGTATGACTTTCCTATCCCATGCAAGGGTAATCTGACTGCTTCATCGGAAACATGAAATATATCTGCAATTTCATCACACGTTGGACCACGATGGCTGCTTTTAGGGACTCGTCATACAACAAATGTGCTCGTCCACAGCGAAGTGCATCAGCAGGACTCCTATGCTGCGGCTTGATGCAGCAGCTGACATTTTCACGTTCAAATTATACAACAAGCACACCGGAAGAAGCTCCTTCGATACTTTTCTTTTTCTTTTTCAATGGACGATCTATGACTGCTGAGTGTCCGCACAGTGCATGTATTACTGATGGTCGACGGTTAGACTAACTCCCGATCACTTGGTAGGCACGTGCGTAATTTCTTTTTCTCTCTGTGAGCGCATTATTAATGAGTTGTCAAAAACAGCAAAAACATTTTTGTTATCTTGTATTATAAATAGTTTATTTAAGATGCCAACAGGATTATTTGGATACCCGTGATATAAGGTTCATGGGTATGAAACGTTATCGGATGCGTCTTCAAATATTAATAAAAATAAATTAACATTACTGGATCAAAGGATTAAAGTAATAAAGGTGAAGTCAATGCACTACGAAATACATTATCTTTAAACATTGAATCAGAAGTCACAGAAGCTCAGCAACATATACTAGATTTACTTTAAAAGTTTGATAATAAGCTGTAGAATGCTATTCATATGTATTGACAGCTGGTAAATAAAAATGATGAAGTTAAAAATTGCATAACAACGATTCAAAATGAAGTACAACTAATAGAGAATGAATTCACTGCTGCACAAGATTTATTCAATGATTTGAAAACAAAACTTACGTTTTGTTAGCTTTCAAACAGCTGTCAATACATTTGAAAATGCTCTTCAGAATAATCGTTCCCAAGGAGATCTTTACAGAATGTAAGATGTTATTTCAAACTACAAAATGGATTTAAAACTATTAGTAATGAATCAAATAAACTCCGTGACGATCTAACCAACCTACCTGTTTTTAGTGATGTATCGGAAATTAGTAGAAAGCTTGGTGAATTTGAAACAATAATAATAACATTTCAGAGCTCACACATATTCAAATTGCACTAAAGTATCTTTAGCATTGTGAGTAGTCTCCTCTGCGAGTTAACTATTTTACAGGAAGCACTCGCAAAGCTAAATAAAAAGTTTAGATTATTTTAATCTTCCTACAGATTTAATCAACCTTCAGCTTGTTGTGAGCACTGTTCAAAGTGATTTAGTAGAAATACAAAATAACACATCGAAGCAATCTTATATCGAGAGTATACGTAAGTCTTTAAATGAGTTAGTCTTCAAATCAAAACCAAAGTGAATGAAATCGAAATTAACTGCTCTCCAAGAAACTATTATCACACTCCTAACTTCCCAACAAGTAGAAACAATAAGAAAGGCAATAAGTAAGTCCAAACTTTAATTGAAACAACAGAGGACCTCCCTGAAGTGATATAAAATATTAAGGTGCAATTGCAAAATCATGAAAACAAGTATATCATTCCTTTCAACGTTAGAAGGTCTTTCTGGTGTACAGGAAGTGTTGACGAATATTCAGAATGAAGTTAAAGAAGCGATACATGAATATTCAAAATTCATTTCTGTCCATGGTGTTAATTAAATAGTCAGTGAATTAAAGGATATGTTGAAAGGTTTATAGGATACTCCACTAACACATAACACTCTCTTTACTTATATTCAGAAAAAGATTAGTGATCTAGAAACAAAGTATACTTCTGTGACTAATACTCTTAAAAACTTATGTAAATCACATGCTAACATTAACGAATTCCGTAATGTAGAAGCTTCAATAGCTCTAATTCCCACAGTGACTCAGCTTTGGGAGATGCAAGATAGTATTAACACTTTATAATCATCAAGGACTTTAATTCTAATAACGATAAGTTTAAGAATGACATTGTAGCAAAGCTAAAAGACCTTGAAATACATTGAAAAGCGATATGTTTTGGACGATATATACTAAGTCCAATGAATTGCTAACATCAATTCATAATTTACGTAGTGTTCAGTTCTTTAGAATATATTCAATACCTAATAAGGGACGTGACTTTACGCGTGGCAAAGTTAGTAGTAAGGTATATCCCTTTGATATGAATACACCGTATTTCGAAATTCCTTTTCCTGAGAAGCTCAAAATTATAGGTTTCCATTGGATTTAGAAGAAGAATAATCAATTTCCTATTCTTGATATTTAGTCAGCGAACGGTGGAAAAAAGTATGGGAATCTATCATTAGGAATACATTAAGGTAATCGAGTACCAGATGCTCCAACGGAAATTGTACTTCATGAATTTCATGTTGTAGAAAGCGATGTGCTTGTAGCTCAATCGGATAAATTTTCGCCTGCTGAGTATCCTATATCTAATAATATGATATTTATTACACAATTGATTTCTCGATCTTAAATAGTAAGAATGAATAGTATATTACAAATTGATGAAGAACTACACAGGCATGCGAGACGATATCACAAAGGCTGATTACCTTAAAATGTATTAATTTATACAGCATTTAAGCGTGTGACTCAAAATAATACTGATATGTTTTATTCCCCAACAGATTTTATCGAGAATCACCCCATGTATGTTACTAACACTAGTAAACGAGAGCAGGTGGTAGTAAATGAAAGAACGAATACTAAAATTGTATTGGGTTTTGAAGATGCAGTGCCTGCAAATACATTTTGCACAGTGATATTAATAGCTCAAACCTCATATATTTATGGCGTGAAGATTGAAAGGGTATTGGAGCAATTTTAATAAAATTTTAAAATAGAAACTCAACTCCTTACATATATTTTAAACGATTGTAACAGCTAATAACATTAGAATAAATTCTAACTCTACGGAACTCGCAAGTTCATTGCAGCAGTAACATATACAAAACACGACTCCTTAATAGCATAACGAAAATACTCTTCTTCATTCACAAGAAATATAAATGTTCACTATAATTCTAAAGTAGAATGCTAAAATGAAAGCGGCTATAGGTTATAATGTGAGATACTATTCCAGTATTCACCTGGAAGCTTATCAGGATATTAAAGATTTGAAGCCTAAACATTCCCTATTGGTTGCCAGTGCAGTGCAAGATAGCAATGAATGATCTGTGATAGTTTTGAATGCTTATGAAGCTAAATAATTGCTATCATGCTAAATCAGAATAGAAGCGGCTCTGGTATAGAATGTGTGGTACCATTCCGGTATTCGCCTGGTGCAAAAACTTAAGATTGAAATTTGTAGTTTAAACATTCTATAGTGGTTCCCAGTGCCTTGCAATACCTGTTTATGAGTGCTTATAATGATAACTGCTTCACTGTTATACTAAAATGAAATCGTTTCTGGTCTAGAATGTGAGGTAACATTCTGGTATTTGTCTGGTATAAAACTTAAGATTGAGATTTGAAGCTTAGACATTCTCTAGTGGTTCCCAGTGCAGTGCAAGGTAGCAATGAATGAACTGTAGATGCTTATGTATGATTATGAGTGCTTCACTATAATGATAAAGTAGAATGCTAAAATGAAAAAATGCTCTGGGTTATTATGTAGGTTACCATTTCCGTATTTGCCTTGAAGCTTATCAAGATATTAAAGAACTGTAGCCTATACATCTCCTAATGATTGTCTGTGCAGTGCAGTTGATACTTATGTGTGTTTTTGGGTTCTGTTCGTCCCGGAAATGAGCATTAAAAATAAAATACCTCTCGCGGAAGAGGCAGTGAAGCAAGTAAATTTATCTACTCTATTACAAGTGTCCGAAAGGAATAACCAGGGAGACGAAATTAGGCACTACGTCAAAACTTACAGAACTTTTTTGGTTACCGTGTGTGTTTGAACCGTTATTTTTGCCTAGGGAGACGAAACTAGGGAACCCTTGGGGGACGAAATTAGGGGACAAATACTCGTAAATGATAAAATACATTATAACAATGCGGCTGTGAAACAAGGTCTTGCATCTACTACTATGTGGCTGTGAAAACAAGGTTTTTTGCATCCACTACTACTGTAAATATGTGGCAGTGAAACAAGGTTTTACATCTACTACATCTACCACGTGGCTGTGAAAACAAGGTTTTGCGTTATTACAACACCATGAACAATGCATCCCTACAGCCATTTCTGTCTTTGTGTATACACTTTATGAGACGAATGTGTATCCATGAAGACCTGAACATTTGGGGGACAAAATTAGGTGTGGGACGAAATTAGGGAACACACGCTCGTAAATGGTAAAATAGATTATTACTTGGTGGACGCAATTAGAGAAACTTTGACGGTTTTGACGTCGCTGAAATTCTCGTAAATGGTGAAATGCCATTGATTCTGGTGGCCTAGAAACGACCTTTTGTACCTACTGTCTGGGACTAGAAATGTACTCTGCAGCAGTCTTAATTTTGTATTCTCTACTTTTATCCTAATATCTAGAAATGTAATTTGTGTTACTTTCCTGTTCTAAAAGCACATGAGGAATTTTCGGACTGACCTAACCGCTTGTCATTTCTAAACTCCAAATTCAATGAGTATAGACAAAAAAATAGGAAAAGTATTATTTTTCATGTAGTTGTGTGGAGAAAGGAAAGGTAGCCAAATTTACTGTAGCAGCAACATTCATATGAACTGATGCAAATAATTCTAGATTGCAGGAGCGGTTTCAGAGATAGAGGTGGGAATTTATTTCTTCGGAATGAAAGGTGATTGAGGCGTCGTTGGTAAGATCCCGGCAGGACGAGTTCAAACCTGTATCGTTGATACAGATAGCAGGAGCGGTTCCTGAGTTTCGGTCGGTGATATTTTCAACTTTGGAACTACTAGGGTAGTTGATGTATCGTTGAAACGGTCTCGGCGCAATTTTTGGAAAGCTACATTGATCATATGAACAGGGTCCTCGCTGTTTAAACCTGGCGGTAGCTTATGTACACAGTGAATTGACTGGACTCCCTCTCACTTGTTTTATTGTTTTTTAATGAGGTACCTCCGAAACCTCACAAACAATATTCCTGTCTGTGTGTCTATTCTTGTTAGGATTCCAACCAATAAGTTCCCATTACATTTGGCAGGTAGGTAAGAATTAGACTGTTTGAGGTCAAAAGTAAAGACTATGGTATAAATTGCCGTTGGTGTTCTTCAGTAATACGATTGCATTATCTATAGAATGTGGAACCAAGTAAACGTTCTGCGGCTTGCACGGCAAGTGTTCGAAGAAAGAGGCATAATAGCGCGTGAGGAAGTAGCTTCGGACGATCGTCGTGTGTCGATCACTTATACTTGCACACGATTTACGCACCTGGAAACTTGTGTAACATGTAACACTGCAGACACAACCGGGTAGACGTAAATAAGTTAATCTAAAATTGTGCTTTTATATTGCATTATTACAGTTGGGAATAAAGAACTCCAAATTATAGACGGTTATTTTAGAACTTCTATTGGAAGTATTAGTTTTAACACATATTTATACATAACACCTACTGTTATAACTGTTACGGAAAATAGCACTAATGCTCATCCCTACTCCACCTGGCACTCGGCCAGTGTAGCCATCAAGATTTATATTATGGCAGTAAAATTTTCTAATTCTTGACATTATTTTCGTGCTACTTGCACTTCGAATTGGCACTTCAAATTGTGTGTGGAGTGTTATTTTGGTGCACTGTACTCGTGTAAAAAATTTGAAGGTAGGTTTCGGTATAACAATGTTGACGGTCTCCTCGTTAGCCACGGCAGCGAGGCCGAAGAGTTGGTAGCCTCTGTAGGTATATAAAGATGGAAACGATATTATTGCTTATTGAACATTTTTGGGGAAATAGCATATGCATTGTTGAGTAATAGTACTAGTGAACAATACTTCAGTAGTGAATTACACAAATATTTGAATGATCATACATTATGCATACCTCGATATTCCAGGTATTCTCAATTGGAATGTTATTTAGAAAAATATTGTAGTTTTAAAATTTACTCAAGGAACTTTCCAAATTTGGTATTTAATTGTTTACGGCTTAAAACCTAACAACTAAAAAAATATGGAAATGCCATATTGTGCAATTTCCTATCTGTAGTAAATGTAATCTAATAGAAACATTGAAACACAGGTTTACTAGTTGTGTAAACAAACAACAAATCTGGTTTTCTTTTGTTAGAATTTTGCTCGTGTGATAAGACAAACGCCAACTTATGTAAAATTTGAAAGTTTCTGTTGTGGTTGACTGGCAATACAATAGAAATCGTGTTGCAAGAACATCAAATCGTTAAGGACTCTTCTCCCATTACCACATAAACGTGTTTTGAATATTGATGTTTGGTTTATTTTGTTGATTAAACGTTATCGGTTGTAACAAAAAGGTTACAAATAGGAAAATATTTAATTATATTTTCTGTCAAATATTGTTAAAGATTTTTTAAGTTTAAAACAGGTAGATAATATAATTGAAGTGTACACGGGAAGAACGATCAAGGTCTATTTTTGAAAGTTGTGAGAAACAAAATGCATTTCAAGGTGTACAGACTTGAATTTGAAGTATTTTTGAACTTAGGCATCTTTGCTTTAGGTAGAAGAAATACCTAGAGGCCAAAAATAACTTCAAACTCAAGTTTTTACACTTGAAAACGCGTTTTTTCTCACAACTCTCAAAAATAAATCTTAATCGTTCTTCCCGTGTACCGGTACCGTTGTAAAGGTGGGGACATATATATGAAGTTTAAATTGTGTGCTGTACGGCTTCTAAAATGCTTGTTTTGCTGAAAGTAAATTTCGCTAAAAATTCAGTATAGCAAAGAAAGGATATAGTTAATTTATCAGCTAGCACAATTTACCCAGATGCCATTCACACTGTTTCAATTTTCGAAAGAGACCAATCAGCAAAAATGAGGGAACTGAAGCAACCAAGTTCTCCTTCCTTACTGGTTTTTTCGTAGAATCGCGGCTATGATGGTTTAGAGAAAGGTTCTGCTTCTCTGTGATTTTTTTTTACGATAACGTTTCATACAAGTGCACGATGTAGTACTCAGAAATAGTTTTTCCCCCTTGTGGGGGAAATATAATAGTTGCGATCCACAGTAAGTAAGATTTTTTTTAACCTCAAAAGATATAGACCAAAATTTAAATTAAGGAAGTATAAGGTTAATTACTTCCGTTCATGTTATTTCTATCTTCAGTTCATGTATTTTAATTGTACGAAAGTTGATTATAAACTGAGTTATTTTAAAAATATATGTTAGGTAAGAGAATTTGAGTAATTCTATTTGTCGATAATTTTTGATATTTACCTTTAATTGTATTGGACATTTTTATTAATAATTTGTATATGTTTATTAATTAAAGCATGATAGAAAAATAAGGAACTAATAGATATTTGCTTCCGCTTTCTCCGGGAGAAGGCATGGAAAGTAGTTATTAAAGGAATCTTCTTCTCCGGGGGAAGTAATAAATGCGAATGGGTTATCTTAATGCATGTCATTGGTTTGTTTCGTTGGCGGTATCTGGTGGAATATGGTAGTTGCATTTGAATTTGATTGGTGGAATCTGGTAAATTAGAAAATGCATGTATTTGAATGAAGAGCTCTGGGTCTAGTCCTCTATCTGGTAAACTTTGGTAAACTTTATTTTTATATGGGCCACTTTAGTAACTTTGGACTTCGGCCCGTCACGATTTGCCTTTAGCTGTTAAGTGTTAAAATCCACACCCATGCCCCTGCCGGGACTCGAACCCGGGACCGTTGAGTCGATAGCCTACCGCCGCAGACCGCTCCTCTATCTGGTGTTAGATAATATAGTGGAATTTTGATTTTGATTTTAACTATTTTTCCGCTGTTTTTATTTCTTTATAAGTGGCTTATTTTAAAGTATAGATTTATTGAGCATGTCGTAATATGGCGAAACGGATGTGTATGTGATGAAAAACCTCAGCGGAGGTCTGAGTGTTTTGATGTTAAGAGAATTTGGGCGGAGAGAATCACAATTGTTCAATTGCTATGATTCCTGGGATAAGACGGGCATTAGGAAAGGTCACGAAGGTCATAGTTTTCTCCTTTCCCGATTCCTTAACATTAAGTATTCTCTGATTTAAATGTTTTATATCACTATCAGACTATGTAAAGTATATATAATAAGCATGTTTTTATTAATAAGTCTGTGAATTTGGCAACGTGATGTAGGGAATAAGTATTTAAATCGACTCTTGGGCCAATGTAGCCTTTTCCCCAGGACTAAATTAGAATGGCGGTAAGTTGAGATTATTTCGTGCTTAAGTCCAGAATTTTTTAATATAGATTCACTTTCAATTTTCCACTCAATTTATATTCAAGATGATAAAAACCACCTGCTAGTTGTGTAGAACTACATTCCCAGCTTCTTTACCTAGCTTCCACTAATGATATTTTTTTATATCCAACCAATATTTGTAATAATTGTTATGTAT
>JAGDQP010056316.1:0-12964 GCA_022664845.1 Lepisma saccharinum
TATATATATATATATATATATGCCAGATAAACACTACAGTGCACAGACGGCAGTAAGAATGACCAAACGTCTGATTCTAGAGTACAGCGCTATCAAAACATAAACGGCGTCTCCAGAAAACAATGGTGCGCCAACGCGGTAAATTTAAAAATACGAACCGACATTCATGCCGGAAAACTGATGAAATCGGTATATTGATTGCTGGATTGTTGATTGTAAATCGGTATTATACAGTCATCTTCAGCATATAACGAAGTTTACCATAAATCCTACACCAGAAACGTTAGACGAAATGTTCTAATCTTTGAAAAGAAACATTTGGTTGTAAACAGTTCATGAAATTTCGATATAGAACATCCTGTCATCTTGGTATACACTTCCCATTGATTTTTGTGGGAACTGACCGAGCGGCCGTAGTGGCTCAGTGGTAGTGCGTTGGCTAACCATTCGGGAGGTCTTGGAATGGATCCCAGCGGCTGTCCATTCTGACTGATGTCTTTCCTCAGTCACACTAGGAAACTGCTGGCATGGTACCTACAAAATAGGCCTTGGTCAACATCCTGTCCTCCACCCTATCCCGGTCTGACCCTTAGATGCCTAAAGGTCATAAAATAAATTCAAATTCAAATCAGGGAACTCTTTCATCCGTTTTCTGTCTCCCAGAAGTGGAATATTCAAATTCTACTTTCACGTAATTTGTCTTTGTGGCATTTTGACGCTTCTTGTTTTGTTAATGTGAAGTTTCTTCAAATATATTAGTGTAATGCATTATTAATAGTTAACTAAGGTAAGTGTCCCAGATATGGCCATGCTAAGGTTTGAGAATTTTTCTAGCCGCCATTTTGAAAGAAAACAAAGCCTCCTTTTCTTCATCGTTTTCATGGTTTAATGGTCTTTCATAGAAAAAATTTCAATGCACATGAAAATAGTTTTACTGGTCCAAGAAAGCGAAATTCCAAAAGTCTACTCTATTGGCCATATCAGAAACATGAGTATATGATATGGCCACCCTTGTTGCATGTTATACAAATTGTATTTTTTTCAGTTTCGTAATGCAGTTCTACTAAAGCTGGAAGATAGATTCCTGCTGGATGATTCAGTGCCTGGCGGAGAGTCACCTGTATCCATACACAGAGCATCAACGTGATGAGGATCATCTATATCAGGCGACGATGACGAATCAATGACAATGGCCTGTGTAGTCATATCAGGAGCAACTCAGCTTTGACGCAAATCGTTTGATTATGAGCAACTCGTAAAAGATACGCCACCAATGACAACACCAATCGAAAGAACATTAAAAACTTAGTACAGTACAATCGTTTTCATGAAAAAGTCTTTGAGAAACATCCATAAATGTTTCCAGAGAAAAACAACGAGGTCACGTAAAACAAAAAAGAAGCAACTGACGCCATATTGTTCCCGACCTGGCTGGACGGGAAATGATCACGTGACACACTACCAGGCCTCCTCCCTGGATACTCATGCCATATAACGGATTTTTTGCTTAGCTTACTCACAATACGGGGAAGGCCATATCAGGAACATGGCCATAACACGGACACTTATATAAAAACACAATTTGTCAATGGGTAATTATATTGTTTGTAAAGATAATAATGTTTTTTTTTAAAAAAACGCCACAGTTCAAAATAAATATAAGGAAAAACTAGATGTTAACAGAAATTAAATATTACTATCCTGACAGACAAAAAACGGATAAAATAGTTTCCATATATATAAATAAATCACAGCCATAATCAATCCACTAGTGGATGAGGCCTCTCCCCGAAGGGAGAAGTTGGTCTACTGCTCCCACGCTGACCAGACGGGTTGGGGGAGGAGGGCCGAAGCTCTCACTGTGATCGCAACTCTCTTTTATTCACAGCAGCTCCCCAATTGTCCTCACGATGCTGGGTCAACACCGAAATTTTGAGCTCCCACCGGGAATCGAACCCGGGACCGCTCGCACTGAAGTCGATCGCGCTACCGACTAGGCTACGCAGGAGCTCTATTATTATATATATATATATCAACGTAAACTGGAAAGTGTGTACTACAATGGTTGGAGTGATCTGTGGTATGTAGTGTCCCTCCCCATTTTCTTGGTACCCCACTCCAGGTCGGCTCTCATACTGCCCACAGTTGATATGGATCTTACAAATATTCTCGTGTTTTCATTAGAACTTCTGTAAACTTATTTTGCTATTTTTCTGTTTTCTAATTAAATGTCGATAGATATGGTCCATTGCATTGCGTTCATATGTAGTACGGATATGGTTCATTGCATTGCGTTCATATGTTGTACGGAACTTGATTAGATTTTCCTAATCGAAATAAGTATTCCATTAGTTTGTCTTATGCCTTGTTTACATTACTAACATCCTACCATGGTTAACGTTAATCAAGATCATTTGAGTAATGTAAACGGTAGTTACCGTTAACGCAGGTTTCAATTTTAACCAACGTCAACTTACGATGGTTATCTTCTTACGTTAGTTATCTAAACGCAAGATGGCCGTTACGCGCAGCTCACTTCGTGAGTTTAAGACTTTCTTTATCGAAATATATAGCATCCTACTGGTGCGTATCACTTTTAAAGTATAAAAGAGTAATAGCAGAACTAATCTACAAAATATTACGCTAGAATCAATTCATTTGTCTTCATTATTATATAATTTAAACCTCTACCATTTAACATTAGGGTATGAGAAAGGGAGATTCCTTACTCGAAGCGTGTAACCGGTTTTTTTTATTGACAATCGCAGTAACCAAGTTAAGTTCCGTATTCTAAACGGAGTAATTTCAACTATGATTATTAGCATCGTAAGTTTCTTAGCAATCTAAACAATGCAATAGTCCGTTCTAGTCCGGTTTCACATTTGGCGTGGAAAATTTAAGTTTTAAGAGATTCTAATGAAGAGGTAAGTGGAGTAAACATTTTTTTTTCGTTCTTCCAGGATTTGAGCGAGGTTGGCTACGGCCATTTGACAGATTGTCGTGCAGCACGAGGTAAATCCAAGAAGGAACTTGTTCAGGAGGTACTGCGAAGAAGAAAAATTGGGCAGATGCCCCCCGTGTACCCCAATGGGTGGTTCTGCCTCTTAGAATCAGATGAACTGAAGCCTGAACAAGTGAAACATGTTTCTGCTCTTGGTAAGTCTAATGATAGTTAAAAAAAATATTAAAATGTATTTGTGTCTTTACTTACATGCAAAATTGGAGTTGTACAGGGTGATGCAAAACAACATCGACAAAAACATATCACGAGATTCCTGACATGACAATAAGAACAAAATATGGTGTGCAAATGCGTCGTTTCGACCAGACATGTAAAATCCACTGGGGGTCGGCGATTTGATGGCATAAATGACTTCATTGAAGAAGGGGAACGGTGGTTTTGAACGCAATCTGCAGACTTCTACAATGACGGCCAGCGGAAGGTGAAGAAACGCTGTGTGAAATGTCGTGACTCTGGACGGTGACTGTTGAAAGGTGTAGTAATGACAAGATATCAAAATTAAGTTTCTACCTCATTTCTTTCATGGCAATAACTGAAACTTTACGATACCCCTTCATATTTTCATCCAGCTTTCAGAATCACCATGAACATAAAAGTATTTATTTTAAAGGTTAACAAAGGTATTCCCTGTGGGATGTGTATATTCTCGATCTACGGCACGAAGTGAGGTTGGGAGATCAGTCCCACGCTTGACCGCCTTTACCGCCCAAGGTGCCCACACTCAAAAAAATATTGGTGTTTATTGCCACCCCAAAAGGAGTAATAGAACACCTCTACCTCTACAACAATCCCAATGCTGGGTAACACCAATTGTAGTGTTGGTTAACACCATCCGGGGTGTCCAACACCGTATCTGGTGTTGACAAACACCTCTACCGGTGTTCAGAAACACCGTTAGGAGTGTTAAAGTGCACATCTAGAAGTGTTAGGGAACATCTTCAATGGTGTTTATTAACACTCCTAACGTGTTTCTGAATACCGGTAGAGGTGTTTGTCAACACCAGAAACGGTGTTGGACATCCCCGGATGGTGTTAACCAACACTAGAATTGGTGTTACCCAGCATTGGGATTGTTGTAGAGGTAGAGGTGTTCTATTACACCTTTTGGGGTGGCAATAAACACCAATATTTTTTTTCAGTGCAGGGGTACCAGGGACACTTTGGTACTCAATTCAATAGGAGGTCGAGTGCACTTTAAAGTTTGCAACGCTGGCAAATAGAGTTGAGACGGGGCACAAACACCAAGTTTTAAGGAAAACAGTAGCTATTTCTTGCTAGGTGTGTGGCGTCACAAAGCACTAACAGCTCCCCCAGTAGGACATTAGTGTCGGCCGATATCAGTAACGCACAATTAGCGAATGGCAAACACTTTGATGCTGAAAGGAATTTACTTTTTTAATAAACGGAATTAAGTATATTTATATAGTCGTTTTTTAAAAGAAAACATGTGATCTTGTTTATATCCTATATTCATTCAATTACGCGTCATATTTTCTCGTCTTGTATTAGAGTTGGAAATTTTCATACTTGTCTACGACTGGGTTCGTACTTGCAGTCTTGTGAAGCCATCCTTCAAAGTGTAATCCGTCGAATATGCACCTCATTAACTCAGATATTGTGGTGATATGAACAATATTTTCATTACAGAATTACTTTAAGCTAGGATTATCATGTTTTTAGTAAGCCAATACAGGACAGGTTATGAAAGTTAGCCGAAGGAAATTTCGTCATCCTGATGGTTATGCAATTCTCAGATCATCAATAAAATAAATGAATGAATAAATAATTAACAAAGAAACACTAACAAGTGTGTTATTAAATTTTAAGCATATCAATTATGTTAAGTACCCAACTGCTAAATATTTAAATTCGCATACGTTTTTTTCTTCAACATTAAAATTCAAAATATTTTTCTTCACTTTTAGTTAGCATTTCCGAGTAATACTCCATTTTCCTTTATAAAGTCATGAGATTTCTAATAGCAATGACCAAAATTAAGTGAAACTAGAATTTCTGATTTTATCAGGGTTGCTGGTTTATTCCTGTCAATTTTTAATTTGTTTCTAAGAAATGAAATGACTGCCTAAAGGTATTTCTTATTGGGAGAAAATTCGTTATAAAAATCAACCAAATTACGAGCTTAACAAATGTCAGAGTTGCAAAGCATTAATGATTTCTTCAAAACAAGAAAATTAATTATTATCTTTCAAATGCAAAGCCACTAGTTTCTTAAGGTGCTCTGGTACTCTAAACTCCCCGAACGTTAGCCCATTAAAAAGCATTGCAAAGTTTTTTAAACTATTTTTCTCCCTTATTTTTAATGTTACAATCTTAAAATTTTACCCACATCTAGAGGAGATACATATCTATGAATGGTATGTCTTACATTTTCAATATATCTAATAAGTAAGTTTATATTTTTGACTTTAAAAAAGTGGCAATAGTTAGACTTTTACAACTTGGGCTGGCATGTTTCTTCAGCGATCCGCCTCTTCCAGCGACAGTGCTCTGTTTTTCCTTCCTCCCTCCCTTCTCCCTTGAAGTGTAATCTTCAAATTACACTTCAAGAGCTGCACAACGGTTTTTGTTCCAACTCTCGAGCGCTTCTGGTTTTTGAGATATTCAAGTTTTTCGTTAATGTCTACGGGAGTAGAAAACGCCACCCGCCATGTTGGAAAACATGGTCGCCCCGGGAGAAGTAAGGGCATAACATTTTTGTCATCATGTCATGGTTCTAATATTTTCAGATATGTAGGAACCCACACACGAAAAATATTTTTTTTCTAAAATGGTGATAATTTCAAGAAGGGCTCATAAAGGTTACGAAGAGGGCCTCCTACAACTAGTAGCTACTGGTAAGTTTGAACCTACTACCTATGTGGGTAGAAATACAAAGATTTTATCCCTGGTTGGGATGATATTCGGGATTAACAACCGAGGATGAAATCCTCTGGCACCAGAGAAAATCCCCGGCATCCCCCTGACAAATCGAACACTGTTTTCATACATATATAATATATAGAATATACTTATCACAATAATATACGAATAATTTCCTAATCATCATTCCCAACACAAGAAGTGAGACGAAAATCGCGGAGTTTCCACACCGTAACAGTTCATTCGGTCGTAGTAGTGAGATGTGTGTGGAGTCGGAACAGGGAGCCGAACCCTGGACCTAACGAACCGTTACAACACTTGGTAGAAACGTATGGAACAACTAAGGGCTGCTTTTCTTACAAGCGTGCGATTTAGGTGACTAGCCAGTTGAAATACATGTTACACGTACAACACGCAATAAACACGCGTTTCAGTTGGTTACTCAACCAAAACGCAAGCAATACACGCTTGTAACAAAAGTAGCCCTAAGATATTATGTTTGAACTACAGTGGAACTTCGATAACTTGAATTCCTTGATATCACAAATTTCATTCATTCCCCCAATCCCCCTTCATTTTCCCTATTCCATATTGTGTTCACTCAACTCTACAAGTCGAACACTGTAAAATAGAAACCTCAATAATTCGAATTTTTGTTGTTTTCTGGACGAGCCATTCGTATATCGAGACGAGATATCGAACTTCCTCAAACCACATTCAATGAAAATCTTTCCTTTTCTTCTGCCGACGGAGTTTTTAATTACACCTTATTAGATTTATTTCTCTTTTTAGTAGAAATAAATTTTCTTCAGGACTTGATTTTCTTAGTGGAAGGTTTTATGTGATGTACATCTGGTAATTTAATGTCCTTATTTGAAATTGCTCTGATGATATTTTCTAGTGGAGCTATTTGTCTCATATAGGTTTGTAGCAGTTCCGTGTTTCGTATCATCTTCAAAATTTCCATAGATTTTCCCAATACACTTTTCTTTTCTTATTCGAAAGATACTTCACTATTTCTACGGACAATATTAGAAGGGATCTTAGAGAAGTAGGTGTTTGTGATGAAAACTGTTTTGATTTTGCCCAGAATAGATTCCAGTGGCGAACGTTTGTTACTGCGGCGATGAACTTGTGAGTTCCGCAAGCAATGGATTAAGTAAGTAATAATGGCAAATTTTCTTGCCAACGAAGAAAATTTTAATTACTTCAGCAAACTTATTCCTAAAAATTTAACCTGGTCTTCACATGTCCAACACAGAGCTAAATTTTAAGAAAACTACAAGGTAACCAAAGTTTTTGCCGTACTAGAGCAGTGATAAACAAAGAGCAATACAGCGGACGGTACGTACCTTTGGGTTTCGAAGTAAGCTCCATCAGCATCCAACACCTTTTGCCAACGTTCTTGAAGCTGCACAGGACCCTGGTGATAAAAGTCGGCGGTCTTCGAGGCAAAGGAGTCCGTGAATGGGTTCGGCAGGTCTCCTTCATTGACGAAGGATCTCCCACGGAGGTGGTTGTCGAGGGAATGAAACAAGTGGTAATCTGTTGGCGCAAGGTCCGGTGAATATAGTGCATGGCACAGTGTTTCCCAGCCAAGTTGCTGAAGGGTCTCCCGGGTCCTCTTTGTCACATGTGGCTTGGCAGTGTCGTTGAGGAACAGCACACGCTTGCGATTCACGAATGCCGGCTCCTTCTACCGCAATGCACTGTGCATCCTTTCCAACTGCTGTGAGTAGAGGTCAGCAATGATGGTCTGACCAGGTGGAAGGAGCTCGTAATGCACCACTTGACGTCAAGTCCACCATACAGAGCAGCGGCGTATTCTCCATGAATGCAAGGCATGCATTGCATGCCTTCGGATTCTAGGTTATTAATTTTATTATTTTCCAAGGAGAAAACAGAAAGGGTTTTGAGAAATTACGAAACTTCGCCTGATATCCTGGACCATAACTCGCAATAGTTTACGAAACCGTTCACGTGTGGCGCTGCAGTATTCTCGTATATGTATGTGGGCGTCTACTCGAGATCTTTGTCGCCCGCTTGCCTGTGAACGTGTGTTTTATTGGGTGAATGAAGCGGGAGAAATCCAAAATGCATGCAACGCTAGGAGTTGCATCCAGCATAGTTGCCATCTAGCTAATGTGTGTGTTGCAGCGCTGCCAAATGCCAATCTATGTGGAATTCCACAAAATGTATGTAATTTTAACAGTTGTGTGTAATTTGCGTGGAGTGGAATTCTGTGTGGAATATCTGTGGATTTTTGTATTTCCAGAAAAATAACAAGATAAACTTCTAGATGTGTTATATACTCTTATTTTCTTGACTTTACTGAGGATACTTCCTAATTTTGCCTTTCATCTAGAAAAGGATAAAAGTTATGAACAACTTAATTATTTCCTCCTTAGTGGCAGCTGTAATTTCCGTGAGCGGCAACAGATGATCATTTTTGTTTCAAATTCTTTCTTGCTCTCTATGTCTTGTGTATACCTGCCACGCCATCCTATTCTTTTTATGTAGGAAAATATATTTACCACCAAAACAAGAAGAAATTATCACTTTTTCGGTAACCTTTTTCATGAGCTTATTGTTGAAAACTGGCATGCGATTGAAACACTTGTAAATCACCTGTGAAACTGCCATATGTCGAACTTCGTTACTCGAGGTCTATGACAATAAGAAAGAGAGAATTGCAAGTTTCTAAAGAACAATTAGATGAAAGTCACCTCTAATTCGCATACATACTTCTTAATAATAATAATAATAACATTGCATTCCCAAACTCAAAAGTCAGGATACGCCACTGATACAGGGAGTATAACCTTTTGTTGGTGCAGAACTGGTCTTGAGGTGTGAGGAACAGGATCACTTGGCGACAACCAATATCTGGTACGCTTGAGAGTATCATAGAGGACCCACTTTTCGTCACCAGTGAGCAAGAGATCAAATATAGGTGTGTTCAGGTGCCGAGTGAGCAAGGACAAACAGGCTGTCACTCGTTGTTCCTTGTTGGCTGCCGACAATGTGTGGTGTACCCACTTGCTTAACATGTATGAGTTCCCTATCCCATGCAGGTATAGTTTGACTGTTTGAGCGGAAACATGGCACCTTTCTGCAAGTTCATCACACGTTAGACCACTGTCCTCCTCGATGGCTGTTTTCAGGTCCCCGTCATCCAACACATGTGGTCATTCACTGCGAGGTTCATCAGCAAGGCTCACATTTCCCGAGCGGAATTTCTGGAACCAATGCCTGGCGGTGCGTTCGTTCACGGCATTCTCACCAAATGCCTGGAATATGCGGCGACTTGTTGCGACAGCTGACAGGCCCACTTTAAAAGTCATACAACAAACACACGCGAAGAAGCTGCTTCTATACCTCCATTTCTCTTTTACACTGGACAAGTTATGACTGCTGTGTGTGAGCACCGCGCCTGTATTACTGAAGGTTGATGGTCAGACTAACTCCCGATCGCTTGGCAGGCACAGGCGTCATTTCGTTTCTTCTCTGTGAGCGCATGATTAATGGGGCGTCAAAAACGGCAAAAACTGTTTTGGTTACCTTGTATCATATAAATGCGTTTAAACTAGAAACATTGTCATTTTGAAATTTTACGTATGGTATAATTATTACACCCTTGTATAAAGTGTACTTCAGAATTGGAACTGGAATATCGAGCATTTGCCAATGCCATCCATGTAAAGAAAAGATGCTGTTCCTGCAATTCTAATTGTTCTCTTTTCCAATAAATAAATAAAATAAAATAAAACCCCAAGGTTTATTTATTTATTAATATTCTATTATTCCTTTGCTAGAAGTTCGTGAATTCTCGGCTGGTTCAACCATTCGTGACCTCTCGGGCGCATTCGGCTGCTTCTAAAATGCTTTCGGCAGATGCTTGTCTTCTAAGTTGCAGTTCGCGAACTAGAAACCACCACACATCTTGAAGGCTACCACGTGATCAGAAAAGCCCTTCTGCTGCTGAAGGGAGGCTATCTCAGTGGCGAAATATTGAACTAAACGAACAGAAGTGCCCACCTGACACGCTTCCTCACCCTGGCTAGTGGCTACGTTAACACTAAACTTATTATTATAATTATAAAGCTTAGAAAGAAAATCAGGAATCACTTTCGTGACTCAACCAACTTTCTTTCTCTAAAAAGAAACTAGTACTTTTGACTCAAGTAATGATCCGCACATTCCGCATTTAAAGGCAAACTCCTCATAATGTTGTTGCACACGCTTGCATTTATACCAAAAAGGTTATTAAAAATAAGAACTAGACATATAAAAGGAAACCTTTCTGTAATTAAACATATAAAGTAGCTAATTGTGGTGTTAGCATTTCTATATATTTTTTATTTCTTTAGCAATCCACAATTTTATCTTGGTCAACATATGTGCTGCCACCTATGAGACAATTTATCGAACAAATACTAATAAAAAAAATAATGCCCGGTAGGCATACATGTGTAATCTTTACGTCTATCTTATATTCATAGTGTTTGACTAAAGTAGAAGTTCTGAACGGAAGGGAAAGAAAAACAAATTAAAGTGTGTGTGTTTTTTTCTACTAGAGTCTTACAAGTAAACATATCGATGCTTCAAACTGCTTTTTCGACCAAACTTCGAAGAGAAATAGGTTAGATCAGGAAGGGACCAGAAACCATGATTAAAAGTGCTTTCGTCCATAAAGGTGGGCGCAGTGGTCAAAAGTTTCATTCATAAGAACGTGATCCAAGTAGGAACAGTGTTCGATTTGTTATAAATTAGGAACGGCTTCCCGACAAATCTGATTTATCTATAAATATGAATTTTTGGGGACACTAGTGTCATATTCCACCAATTGTAAGGAATATATGAAAAATTTATACTTGAAAAAATCTCTCTGATTGCGCCCTCCTCAACAAAATCCTGGATTCGCCACTGGTAGCGAATGGTAGCAGTATGGTAGCAAAATAATTAAATCCTGGTTAAACCAACTCTCTATAAAGGATGGTTATAAATTATTTAAAAAAATCCGGGCTTTATTCATGACTATTTTTAATTTATATAAATGTGTAGTATCTAAGGCAATAAATTAAATAATTGTGTTTAGCGGTATGCGATACCATTTCATTTTGTAACTTTTGTATGCGTACTGGCTGACAGGATCTGGCTTTAAGCCCTGAGTTTAAGTTTACCTTTTTTTAACCACCGCTTTTTTTTAACCACCCGACGAAATTCTCTGATATGGAGGAAGTATCCCGGAATCTCTCATCGTTTTAAGGGATCCTATGTAAATTTTATATTCTTTTCATTTTATTTAACTTTTTTTTTTTTTTTCAAACGACTTCTAAGCATAATTTTTTCTTCGAATTTGTCACAGGCGTTTTGGACCACTTTCAAGTGCTCAGAGGTTCGCATACTTTCGTGGAGTTTTGGTGAAGCTTTTAGAAACTACACTATTTAGCTTTAGTTCCTTACTAACGTGCACATGTTACCTGAGCCATAGTTGCCTAAAGGCCATAAAATTTGAAATTCAAAATACCTCAGCCAAAGTGGCGTAAAATTCAAATTCATGTACCTCGTATTTAGATACATTTGGCAGACAATTATCAACTAGAAAAGACATTAATTAACTAACTCTATGGCTTATGGAACTCGCAAGTTCATCGCCGCAGTAACAAACGTTTACCATTGGATTCTATCCTGGGCAATATCAAGCCAGTTTTCATCACGAACACCTACTTCTCGAAGGTCTCTTCTAACATTGTCCTCCCAACGACGTCTCGGTCTTCCCAATGGTCTCCTTCCATCCGGTCTTCCAATCAGGATAGAATATAATCTGCGTTTTCCTCCATCCGAGCTACATAGCTTGCCCACCTTAGTCGTCGCGATTTCATTATTTTTACAACATCTGGTGAATCGTACACTCCGTGAACTTATACATTATGCAGTCTCCTCCACTCTCCAATCATCTCGTCCTGTATATCTTTCTCAAGACCTTATTTGCAAACACACGTAATTTATGTTCATCTGCTAGGGTCGTACTCCAACTTTCGCAACCGTAAAGACATGCGGTCTAAGACGATAGGCCAACGACTCGAAGGTCTAGGGTTTGAATTCCGACAGAAGCATGGATTTTTGTGGTCTAAAGGCTCGAATGGTGACAGGCCAAAGGCAAAAGTTACTAGACTGGCCCATGCATAAAATAAAGTTTTCAAAAAGTTAGGTAAGGTTTGATCATGTTTACGTTAAAATGGTTTTCACCCCTAAACGGTTTATCTCGTTGACAATTCGCTACAGGACTATCATTGGAAATAATGTATACAACGATTTTTTACAACTTGATGCAAAATAACGACGAATATTTTGTGATATTTTGTGTTGTAATTGCAGGAGAGAATTTTGCCGTCTTCCGAACGAGGAGTGGAGAGGTTCATGTTCTAGACGCGTACTGTCCCCATCTGGGAGCTAACCTTGCTGTTGGAGGCACAGTCCATGGAAATTGTCTCGAGTGTCCCTTCCACGGTTGGCGATTCAGAGGAGAAGACGGAAAATGCATGTCCATTCCTTACACAGATAAAGGTAAGCCATTGAAATCTTAATGTAGCGTGATTACTGTCATATGTATGTCTGACATTAAGTAACTATGTTATATTTCGGCATATATACGATTAGTGCAAGGATTTCTGCACAGATGGCGCATATCAAATGTGAATAAAAGAAAAATCAACTTTCGATTAATATCTCGTATCATCGTATACAGAAGAACAGTTTTTAGTAACTTAATCAGTTATGAATTAATTATACAAGTTGATAATAAAAAAATCCGGCAAGTTCGGGATCGGAGGACTGCCGGATTTTCGAAAACTCTGTTTCTTTTTTATACATGGTAAAAAACGGTACTTACATAGCAGAATACTGAGACAGGCGTACAAGAAGTTCACAAACGCAATAGAAAGGCAGAAACGTTTCACAAAAGCGTTTTCACATGGTAGGAGAGAAAATGGACAGAGCGGACTTGTGTTAAGGAAACGCCATGTTACCAACTGAATATATATATATATATATATATAT